>JAPESX010000552.1:0-16819 GCA_029590615.1 Nemania bipapillata | reverse complement strand
AAAAGTGTTAAATAAAAAGCTGAGATATACGATCTATATATAAGCTATTTATATATATAAAAGCCGTTTAGCCCTTTGACTGTATATAGAACCTATATTTCCAATAATCAACGGGATTACCACCTACATCTTTAACAGTCATGACCATTGGTTTGGTCCATCGGGTTAGAATGTTGACGACGGTGTCCTCGCCACTTATCACACGCTCAGTCCTCAAGCTGATCTTAGACACCGGGTAATCTAGTTTTCTGTCGCTGTGCATAAGCTCCGTCTTCAACTTGTCGCTGAACATTGTCATCATTGTTTGGAAACTGAACTCATCCCATGGTATTAGTCGTTCGGGAACAAGCCACCATGATTCGCGTGAAGAGTGGCGCCTATACGATTCTCATGTTTTAGTTTCGAGTTTTTGTAGGTAAAGTACTCGAAGATTGAGGTAGCCATACCTTGAGACATGGTGAATCTCGCAGTATTCTATGGGGCATCTCTGAGCGAAAGACTTTCTAAGAGGGTTCCTATGAACATTATATGTCCCCTCAGTCTTCGATGGACAGTAATTAGTGAGGATTCAGATACTTGAGCTACATCCGTCCAGCCACCTACTCAAACACCGAGCCATTATTGTATTCGATGCAGGCTCTAGGCTTCATGGCCACTTGTGAATCGTCATGATATGCAGTCACCCATGATCCCATGCATGCTAATGGTACCCCGGTCACTCGAGAACTACGATCAGCTTCCAGCTCATCCGAACTACCCGCGCGATGACCATTATTGGTTATACTCTGATAAAGGCAATATGCATGAGAAATATTTTGAAAGCATGATATATCACTGGGACTTCTGTAGCTGGCGAGAACTGCTAATTTATGATGAGTCATTAGTCACTAACTGATGGAGTGACTTGGCTTGTGATGCCATCTATTAAATTGATGGGCGCATGCGTAGGTAGGTGTGCTATACTTCGGAATGCGGGAGAACTAACCAACTCCTATTACGACATCCGATATCTACAAGTAACCTTCCTGAATCCTCGGTGAATGTGCGGGCCGCTGCATATTGAGGCGGAGTTGACCAAAGAACTACATTATCTAGACTCCCTAAACCAATAATATCATCAATTCCCTCATCCATGCTACGAGGTCATTCTGTACAACGTGGCATATGGCGTACCACGAGACCCACTCGCTTTTAAGACTCCTATTACTCATAGGCTAGCAGCTCTTCTTTTCCCATGAAAGTTGAAACACCCTACCCCCTAAATTACGAAAACCTCCCTTACATCATTCGCGGGGTGGGTAAATTGTGTATCGCGGCATTCGGGTATAAATGCTCTACCGTATCACCTATCGCCAGCAAGAGAAAAATTTTAGTCGGAAAGGTAGTGTATGTTCTATATCTGTTAGTATACTTGTTTTCCCAGTCAATATTAGAACTGGAGAAGGATGACGGATACAGTAAAGACCAACCAGAAGCTGCTCGCCTCTAACAAGCTTCCCCCTTGTAAGGGACCAAAACTACACGCCTTTGGGGATTCGAGGGCTGAGATAACTTTCCTGGAGTTACTGGAGCGTCCAGAGCCATTTTCAACGTCTGGCTTCCAAGCATATATATTTAAAGTTATGATCAAATCTCGAATTTACGCCTTGAAAGTTGTAAGATACGCAATCCCACACTATTAGCGGAAATCTCAAGATTAACGACTGCCAGTTTAAATTCTACAAGCCTTCTGATGGGAAAGCACTGTTGAGCAAGAAGCGAGAAGGGATGGTAACAGATGAGCTGGCAGCCTTTCATTGCGACCCCTTTTACGCCGAATGCCGCGCGTATGGACGGATAGAAGAACTGAAGAAAAGGGGGATCATCAAGAGGAAAGTCGCAGCAGAATGCTATGGGTTCTTAGGGCTAAGACCTTGGGAAGAACAGGAGATTAAGCGTATGGGGGCCAAACTGTGGGACCTGCCCGAAGAAGATGACTATCGCAGAAGAGCAGAAGGGAGCCCGGTCCGGGCGATTGTAAAGGAATTTATCAAAGGAACGACGACGATTGGACTGCGAACCTCCAGACATATGCTTACAGGCTTGCGCCTGCTAAATAAGCATGGAATACTAGTTCGAGACATTAAAAGCGACAATTACAAAGCTGGACTTTTACTCGATTTCGGATCGGCTTGGACAGAACCACATTCGATCATGGATTCAGTACCCGAACATGTCGCGGAACGATGGAAAAGTGCAGACATGCAAATGTTCGATAATATGCTTGAAGAGGTTAACTTGCATTTGTGCTTGCGAGCATTACCGAATACTGAGTATCAAATGAAGCTTCGATCATGGAAGTAGTAGGTCAGGCCAAGTGACTCTTGGTAAAGAACCAATTAGGGTTTCATCACGCTGGGATACTCACTTCAAAAATTTATAGAGACTTTTGTTCTATTACGCGTTGGACTTCTTTTGCTATTCGGAGGATTTTAGAAGCAGCTTGCTCAACTTNGATCTCAATAGCTCAATAAATTTTACGTCTAGAAGGAATTCTGGCCAAGCGCAGTCTCCCACTATCCGAAAAGAAACGTACCTATCAAGTGTTTCTCTCCTAGAAGACTAAGGATTACAGGTAATAAGAAGACGAGAACCGAGAGATAGCTACCTAGTAGGTATCTACTATGTTAATTAGCTAGTCTCTCTACCTCTACCGGCCATTACGTGGCCTCGATTCAGCTTCGATGGCCTATCTGCCCTTTATCTACCCTTTATCTATGCCGTTGCCGACAGTAATCCAACCAGGCTTCAGGCTTGGGGGACATCCCCAGCCACAGACAGGGACTAGACCCCCCTCCCTCGTGTATCACGACAATCATCTGAAGAGCGCGAACTACCCCATGTCGTTATAGACTACTCATTCGGGGGCCTTGGGCCACTAGGACCCTTATGCGCACCATCGATGAATGGGCCTCGAAACATACACTAGAGAAATAGCCCCTACAAGTACAAAATACCCCTGTTATCACTATCTAGCCAATTGCCCAATCGCAGCTCCAAGAGCTAGGCTCAGCAAGCTTGGGTTGCATGACAGCTTCAAACCTCGCTGTCTCTGCATTTCTACTCTATAAGCAGAGGCGCCTTTACTACACTCATCATTCCCGTCCCCGCTAGCGTCATCTCCCACGAGACATCTCCCCCCAATCATCTCGCCCATCTCCATTCCGTCCCTCCCCTCTACCACGAGACGGTTCGGGCAGGACCTAACTAATAACATGCTGGATCATCGCTGCCGATGCGCTCTTACAGCATTTAGGTTCGATCTAACAGCTTTTCTACGTCTCTGCATACGTTCATCATCGCCATATTCGATCGTCTCGTCGCCTCCTTATGAGGTCCTTACTTGAGAACTCATCTTCTCTTTCTGCCAATGGCGAGTCTCAAATGCTCGGTTTGCGTGACGATGTTGTGAAAGAACGTGGTCCATGACCCCTTAGATCTGGAGAAAACGTTTCATCCCTTTGTTCCGACCAGCCTTGGCCTTAGGTTCTTGACGCGCCCGTCGGTTGCTCTCGGATGGAGCGGCCCTCAAAATTGCTGGTTCGTAAAAGAGCCGATGAAGGCGACCTCGGGTTTCGCGATCTGTCTCTTTTGGAGTGTTTCCGATTACGGCCGGTTGCAGAGGAGAAGTAGGTACTGTATGTATGTACTTTGCGAGAATGGAGAATGGACGAGTTGGAGCTAAAATCTCAAGTGCTACCTTACACTTTGAGGGCTGGCTGACGAGACGGTCGCCCGTGTGACCGACCTTTACATACATAACGTACAGACAGACGGATATTCTGTACATTCGGCATTAGATCCCCTCCGGACAACATATGGAAACATGGGACCGGCATCGCTGGGATTTGCCGGGCCGGGCCAACACCCCCAACTCAACTTGCGTTCGAGTAAAACGAAGACTAATTGATACTCTGGGGACATGACTAATGCCAACAGGTATGAACACACTGCAGAAATCCTAGAAATGACTATCTAGTACATTTGATGTAATCTTTATGACGTCACAGTCGTATTGTCGCGTCCCCATGGTCCCCCTGATTCTTCTGTGCATATTCGAGCAATTATATCCCGAGAGAACCGCGAATTTCCACTTAGAAAGTAGTATCCATAAGGCGTCCATAACCAACTCCTCTTGTTTTCCTATGCTCCGATTCAATTCAACCCCAACCCCCTATCTACTTAGATTCTAGAACACACACAAGTGCAAGTATGCGCTTCACATGTTGGCCACGTAGTCTTATCGTAGCTCTCATCTCGATATATAACACACAGACTTTTACGGTCAATTAGCGCACGACGGTTTTTCCCTGTCCGTAAATGGACTTTCAACGTCTCTAGAAATCAATAGTTGTTTGTTTTCCCACCCATGGCCGGCGCTAGGCCTCGCGCTGACGTGCAGGGTCCGACTTCCAAGCTCGGCAGCCATCTCCGAGGCATCTCGGTTGAAGGTACCGGCGGCGACACGGGACATTCATTCGTACGCCCCTACAGATAGTTATCGCCTATCTGTCTCTATGTCTCTGTGTAGGTAATCGATTAATCTGCTCGATATGTTTCTACCGGGCCTAAGACAGGTCTAGAATCTAGATCTCAATTGGGATCCATTTTCCTAGCGATATCTAGATCCGAGAGACCCGGTTTTTAACGAACACTTAAGAAGCGAGTTAGACCTAAAGGAAATGAGCTTCTCTCGATTTCGTCGTTGGGTAATTGCCGTGCTATGAATTAATCATACAACTCTCAGACCATTCTTGCGGTCAGCCATCTATCTATCTATCTAGCTCTGATAGGCCCTTTTTTACCTAGCTGTTAGTTAGTTGGCTGGGGGGAATGCGACGATGAGGACAACCTGAGCTAGATTCATCTCATCTGGATTCCTCATTTCAGATCAATTGCGTATGCGAACTAATAGCATAATCGATCCCAGAGGCCAGGACCGTGCGGAGATTGGCTCGTATACTACCTACCGTAGGTTTCATCTACCTTCGCGAGATCATCCCGTTTTCGACCCTCTCCAATCAACCTACCCGACAATAGCTGCCTATTGTGTCCGTGACGCGAGGGAGGGATTACGATTTTGAATTCTGAATTCTGAGCGGAGGAGTGCCCGGGGCCAATGAAGTGCCTGGCGGTTAAACTCGTGCATGGGATGGGGGAGAGGAGGGAAGATCTGCAATCCCTAAAGCTTAGATACCGGGTTACCGATGACAGGGGCGAAAGGTTCGTTTCTGTGAATCCCCGGATCTACATACATACCTCCTGTACATCACAGGCTCCACGCAAAACACACATAGGAACTGAAATGCGAACATCAGACACGAATTAACTAACTGCTTGTCAACCATGTCCCTTTACGACGCCTATTCTAGAGTCTATCTCTATAGCTAATTCTGGGTGATCAAACTTTTTGTTGCTTGCTTGCTTGTTTGTTTGCCTGTCTTGTTTTTGGGTAGGAAGCGCGAGCCCGGGAATTATCGTAGTTAGCTATGTCTATACTCGCACACAAATGAAACAAAAAACAACACAAAAGGGAAAGGGTATAGTCGCAGCCTAAACATATACAAGAAGATGGAAACCAGAGAAGCCAATGATATTCCTGTGCACCATCCGCCAACTCACACACACACACACTCACTCGTCGTCGTCGACGCTGCTCCCTCGTACCTGTTGACCGTTCCTGAAAGGTAAGAGGGATGCCGTCCCGACTATCCTGTCATATTTCGCGGATTTGTAGTTCCTCGAGCGAATCGTCACGGCCCGTCTTCCGCGCAAAACCATATTCTCTGCTATGCTCCCTGTTGTTGACGGGCAATAATTCGTCTTTCCAAACTCCATACTACATGGCACGCTAATATGCATTCGACTTCCAATTGTTACTATTATTGTTGTTGTTATCGTGCGAAGAGAAGGAGCTCAGTTTCTTATCGTCCTTCTTCCCGCGCAGCGAGAACTTGAGCGGGTTCTYCTTCTCCCAGTTAGCCAGCTCGTGAACCAGCCGCTTCGCCGGGCTGCGGGAGGATCCCAAAGACATGGTGGCTGTCTGTTGTCTTTTTCCTGCCTCTCTTCCTTCCTTTCTTCCTTTCCCTTCTTTTTCTCTCTCTCTCCTTCTTGTCTCTCTATTCTCCCACTGGTTGCACTCTATATAGTGGTTGATACCTGCGCGATCGGAAATCGGACGCGTAGGACGCTCAGCGGAGGAAAGGGTGGCTTAGGTAGGAAATCAGTGGCCCTGTGAAGCTTAGACTGTTCGTCAACGAGAGAGGTTGGAAATAGATCGCAACCACAGTAAGAACTCGAGAAATAATACGCCATAAGATCAATTAGTCTGTCTTCTGTCACCTGAAGAGTCTCGCGCGCTGGTAACCTATTAGATACCTGTATACTCTTTTAGCGCGGCACTGGTTCGCTGTGCTTTATTCTATAGGTAGGTAGGTAGGTAGGTAGGTACCAATCTACAGTACAGGGGTAAAGGGTATCATTCGGCCGAGGCCTAGACTAGCTTGCTTAGCACGCGACTGCCATCTTGCTCTCAGCTGAATCTAGCCTATGGAGCGCGTCGGCGAATAAAATACAGTTGAGAAAGAGAAAAAAAAAAAAAAACCATAGTGAAGCGAGTGCATATGTTCATTATATTTGTACATAGCTAGCTAGATTTTCCCGCTCGCAGCGGCAGCGATAGTTTCGGTAGCTAGCGTCGTTGGTTATCTTTGAGGCTCGATTCCGAGTCAAACACGCCTTTACCATGTCCTTCCCCAAGTCCCTTGCCATCCCCCCCAGCATTGCTATGTTCAGTAAAGAAAAAAATAATAATAATTCACCCTCTCCTCATATGTATCTATGCTGACGAAAGCCTCATTTCCCATCTATTGTAGCTATGGACCTCTTTGACCTACAAGCATGAGAATAATCATCATGGCCGTGGTGGATACTGTGATTACAGTAATAGGATTGGTGATTTATGTCCGTGCTAATGAACAATTTTCGAAGTTCAGTATGAGTGAACCCCCAGGCCAACACACTTGGTGTGGAATAATGTGATAAATCGGTGGGAGAACTAGTTGTTCTGGTGCTTCATCCCAAGAGTTCGTTTCACCTCGTGTCCAATTGACGATGCGCAGGGTAGGATGGTCCGGAACAAGGTTGATAAATCCTCGGTCTAGGAGCACATCACAATGCTCCCTATGAGCCGCTCGACTCTTTCGGTTTCCAAAATTGCATCATCCTGGTTAGGCGCTTTGACTTGCTGGTTTTGGACTTCTTTTCTGCCTCATTGTCAAGCGGCACTTCCATGCTGAGCTTGCTACGTTCCCCATGTGCACTACTAATGAGACGACTTAAGCTGGCTAAGCTGGATCTGCGCCGTCCAAAAGCGGTTGACGTGAAGGACGCCGGTCGCTGTTCATGAAATGGCATATTCCTCGGCCGAACCCCGGGAAACAACGTGCTATCTCGTGTCATGGTTGAGTTCGTGCTAGTTACAGACGAAACATCAATAGACAGCCGGACTACCTCGGGTCCAGGCTCTCCCATCAATAAGGAACGAAAGTGGTTTTCGTCCGTAATTGACGATGGAGCTGTAGATACCCGGTGGGCGTCGTATGACATGGGTGAGCGCGGTGAAGGGAAAGAAGATGAATGACCAATAGAGTACGGGCTAATAGGCATCGTGGGCGGCCCAGGAAGGATTATGGAAGTTGCGTCAGGCGGAGCGAACTCGTTCTGATTCAGCTCTTTGCGGGGTGAAGGTAGTGAGTCAGATGTCTCCCAAGAGCTTGGAAATATGGCTTCCCTCCTTGCAGGAGCCAGGAAAGTTTGCTCTTCCTCAATAACCTCGTTATGAAGACTGTTGGAGGAATTCGCATTGCTCAATTTTCCAGGAACCGGTAAGTCTAAGCTTGAACCGCTTTCCTTCCTCTTGACCGAGGGCATCGCCGAGAGGTCGGGTTGAGTTTTAGTCAATTCTATACTCTGCTCTTGCCTTGGAGTAGAAGCTGCATCATCTGTATCCCCTCCCTCCTCGTCTCCGGTAGTCGTGTCTTGCGATTCGCCAGTTGAATCTTCGGCTGCAGATTCCCTATAGTTATCATTCTCCTCGTCCTCTTCAAAGACGTCGGCCATGGTCGAGGAACTACCAAACCGGTGTATGCTGAACCGTCCTCCCTCGAATGGAGGCATTTCAGGGGCACTTTCAGCTCGACGATGGTAGTGCATTCCAGGCCCACTAAACCCTCTCATTCCAGCAGCACTATGGAGCTGTCGCTTAGGTGGCGCTCCAGTCCTTTGAGCCTCTTCCCATTGAGGGTCACGAGTTGGAGTATTGAACGGACCAAGTGCGGCGTCAAGATCAATCATTGGGTAGGGCACTTCATCTTGTACACGACCTCGACGCTTTTCTGCTGTCCTAGAATCCGATGAAATGAACTGACTTGAATTCTCCATTTTCATCTCAGATGATTGATCAGCAGTCTCTGAAAGATCACAATCACTGCCGTCATCCTTTGTGAAGCGGATTATTGGTGGTGTTTGTGACCGACGACGGGCCTTTGATTTCTGCGTTCGTGACTTTGACCTCCTTGTGAGAATTGAACCCGCCCAGGACTTTACCCGTTTTTGCCTCTTCTTGCTAGATTTCTTCTTCTCCTCAACATTGGTTATGTTTTGACTAGTCTCCAGGTTTTGCGCCACGTTAATATCAGGGGATGATATAGGATCCGTGTCGACCCTCGTGGGTGTGTCGGAAGAGGCCGTGCTCGCCGGTCTAGGCTTCGTAGGTGAGCTAGCTGCGGGAAAAGAATCAAACCCGAAAAATGACCATCTTTTAGGAGTCTTTGTGGGACTTGAAACAGCTGAGGTAGGATCCGCTTGTGCTAAATCATTAAGAATTAGAATAGAGTTGCGTCTCTTAGGCGATGGAGTATCCTCAGCAGCCACGTGAAGACTTGAAGTTCGCTCTAGTACTGCACCCGCAGTGCTTGGCCGGGAGCCCGCCTTTGAGCGTGGAACTGGTGCGCTTAGAATTACTGGTGAATCGCGGTCGAGGTTCGTCGAGTTTGTAATAGAGGCAATCGATGAGACACTGCCAGATACAGAATGCCCTGGGCGTACTGTGCTGGCCGTATCAGTTGAGACCAAAGACAATGGACGGGGTATAAATTCAAGTGTATCTGAGAACCCAACCCGAGCCCGTGTAACTGGCTTGGGGCCCAGTTCTGGCATAGATTGACTCGGTTTTTCCACAATAGTGTCTTTATGTGTAATGCCCTCGTTAGCATGGGCTCCGGTTCCTTCAACTGCCTTTTCATCCTTGATGTTGAGAAACATATGTTGCTCATGAAAGATCGCTGGGCTAGCCGGAGCGCTGCTACCTCTTGACGAAGGGCTTGGGCTTGCCTGCAATATCAAAGAGAGATCATGGCTTGAGATAGCGCCAGAACGTCGGTGTGAATGCCCCCTTTGGTGTCTTCGAGGACCACTTGGTGTTGGTAATGTTGGCGATGCGAGGCCGCTCTCACTCTTAGTTGGACTTGTACTCATCAGAGTAATAGACTCTCCGGACCTAAGTTTGCCACCAACGAATTCACTGCCTCCACGCCTGTGGCCCATATGATTAGGAATTGTTCTAGGAGACGAAGGCGAAAACGACGGGCTCAAAAGAGACAAGTCTGCAGGCGCCGCGCCAGGGTTGAAAGAGAAATCAGGAAGGGGTGGAGGTCTCGGACGGCGGTTGGCGCTCTCAGGGCTCAGATTGCTGCCTGGATTAAAACTGAAGTCGGGAAGCGCATCCATTGGTTGACGTGAGTCTGCATATTCAAGTCCTGAGCCGATTTTTGGGATATCTATTGCCGATTGATGACGCCGACCCGTGGTTCTAGATAGCGACGACGGTGMYGTCGTGGCCTATCTTCGACAGCCAGAACGCGAGCGCATTGCCGGCGATGCCGCCGCCGCTTATGAGCACTCTTAGAGGCGACATGACGATTCCTAAATATTGTCTGTTTAGTCTGAGAAGGATAGGGGGAAAGGTCGTCTGCTTTGTCACTGAATAAATACTCTCTTCTCGTTGGGTTATGGTTTAATAACTGAGTCAGAGAAGCAAGATTTACACAGTCTTCGATATTACTTATATGTAAAATACGAATTTTCCGCAGGTGCGGTAATCTCGGTATATTAAAATTGAAGTTGTAGATATATCTAGATACTCGACGGCCTCACTTTTGTTCTCGGCCGATATGACCGAATAAGCCGTGAATTCACCGAAGAGCACTAGGCCTAGACCTGGACCCCCCAAAATTACGCATAGCTAATGAACTATGACTCACATGAATCTCATCCCATAATTCGCTTAATTGTCGTTATCCCTGGCCTTCATGCGCTTGATAAAAGTAGACGGTTGTCGAGGTAGAACCTGGGAAGTGCTAATAGGGGAGCTGATCGAAGTTTACGTTTATTTGGCTCCAAGGTAAATAATGGACCATGGGAGTAACGCGGCAATTGCGATTGAACACCATTTTGCAATAATAGGATAGTGATAATTACTCGTGTTAATATTAAGGATTTCACTTAGGTGTACTATAACTTACATGGAGTATATAGGCGTATTTCTAAGCACATGATCGGCCAAATTTTGAAATGAACGGTGAGTAGGTAGAAGTGAATAATTCTTTTAAACGCATGATCACCATTCACTCCCACTAGGGAAGAAGAAGTCTAAACTAAAATCTAATCCAAACCCGTCCTGTTCACCATCAAGACTTGAAGATGTCAAGCTGCCATCCATATTAGGAGATGGCAAGGAGACGGCTTTCGCCCGCGCTTCCAGGATCTGGTGGCAGAGAGAAAGACTATCTCTTGCAGTTTTAGCCATGGTAAGCTCGCACAAGGCGTCTCGATCCGCTGAGTTAGCCATGACGAGAACTATTCCGAGAAACATCGGACCCTTGATGTTGGTTTCGCCCTGCCGAATTCTCTCCCAAGATAACGCGGTGATGTCATTGACAGCTTGCCTTAGGACATCTAGCTGTCTTGTGTTATTCTGAAACGTGCCATCCTCGCGCTGGGCTTGTGCCTGGACGAGAAGTTCGAGAGTGATGGCANGATGTTACGCACCTAAACCCCTCCTTATACATCCCTCCTCCGGTGGCAATCAATCGAGAGAAGTACTCATCCGGCTCAGGTGATATAAAAGCTAGGGCTGCGTCCAGCGCGACTCTTTGCGAATAGTGGAATAGCGGGTTCTTTCGTGCTTCGCTGACGAAGGGGCAGTGTAGAGGTATCAGGAATCGGCGGACTAGATGATCGCACATATTCCGTTGAAATGCCGTCACGCCTGTCTGCCTGTTTTCATTTGTAAACTTGGTACAGGCTTGGCAGGCACTCAGAATTTCGGAACTAAGCTTGAGGACATCCGGGTAAGCCAGTTCGGAGTGTAATCCGTTTAGTAGTTGCACAGTACGGAGTCGGCTTGGAAGAGAGTCAATCAGCATAAGTTGTATTGCGGTTGAAGTATAGGATCCTCTTGGATGTTCCTGTATTGTAATGGTCGACTCATCTATCTCGTCATCGTTGATATTTGAAGGACTTTTTGTATCGAAGTCTTCAAATGATATTCGAGGTGGCATAGCAGAGTCGAGAGACGCCTGTATAAGCAGCTCGAGAATAGTATACCATAATCTCCGGCGAACCTCGGCTACCAGCAAGGACATTCTTGGAAGATGTCTAGGATCTCGATGTAAGCCTATCTGCATAGCTCTATGAATGAGCGAGCCCATAGACATCCAAACAAGATCCCCGCCAACAGAGAATATCTGCCGGGCAAGCGTCGCCAAGCAATGGACCTGTAACCCAGGAACATCTAAGCGGTCTTTCTCGAGAGGTCCCGACAACCACGCCTGCGCCGTGTATATCCATTGTTGAACCCTAAGCCGTAACTCACTGTCCGGACCACTGTCATCGTGAAGTGAGGAGCCTATGCCGATGACAAGGAGAATCTTAAGCCTTTGGCCTGCAGTCACAGTCTCTGGGTTCTCCCAGAATGTTTGATATTCGGCCCGGAAGCTAGGCTCATGGAGTATTTTGTGCACTGATTCAAAACACTGGAAATAGATGTCAACCATAGCATCCGCTATCATGCGGGACGGTGGCTCAAGAGACGGTCTCGGAGACGATAGGCATCGACTTGGTCTATTGACCTTTAGGTCTCGTGCGATTCTCTTGCATTTCTTGTAGAGGTCGTCGATTTCAACGATGAGGGCTTTGGTCTCATCGCTCTGGAACGACGTGCCTTCGCCCCCGCCCCGGGCTAGCTCGAAGCATTTATATACGTGTTGAAACTCATACAAATATTAGTAAAGCGCCATTTTCAGGTGAGGCAAGGTATTATTGATCTACCTACCTCGGGTGCGGTACCCATCCAGTCACTGGATCTTAGAAGTCGGGTTTTCTTCAGGGTGACCTCTGAGTCTCGAAGGCCAGCCTGGCGGGTGAGTATGTGTCGCCCCGTCTCTCCAAGTCCATGGACCGGACTTGGGGCCGATAACTCCTCGAGCCTGCGTAAGCGCTGCCGGAGATCCTGAAAGTCCGATGGTGTTTCCCGAGGACGGGTCGGACTTAGAGTCTTGTCATGACCACCAGCCCTATCTGAATACACCGGCTGTGGAGCCACAGTAGATGTCGCACTTATGCTCGGCGCCGATGAATAATATCGATAACCCGTGGGAGCCACATCACTATTGATACACTGCTGTGCAAGACGAGGTGAAGTTCTCGGGTTTGAAGTTATGAGTCCTTCGTCATCTTGACGGAAACTTGTCCCGGCGGCATCGGCCTCGGTGCTGCATATCCGATAGGTACATCGAGTATTGGTTGAGACACAGCGTGCGCAAGGGTTGGCTCGGTCACACTTGAGCTTCCTACGGCGGCAGAGGAGACACGATAGAGCAGGCCTGCGGCGCCGTCGGGGTTGTTCTTCCATTGGGCATTAATTTTGTTGTTATTATTWAWTTTTTTCTTTTTTTTCTTTTTTGAAATTCACCCGGGCCATTTTTTTGGCTGAGAGACAGGCATATAAACGAAAAATAGCAGTTTCAATTTTGTTTTTTGACGGGTACATGGGCCCCTTGGTGCATGTTTGATGGAATTGATGAGATGGCGGATGGGCGAAATTACCGAGCTCCACCGCCGAATAAGCCGCTTATGTCCGCTGCTGCTGTCTGAGTCATCCCCACTCGGAGCCTCCTGTAGGTAGGGTACCTATTCTGTAGCCTAACCCCTTTATGCACAGGCAGGTTGCTTGAGTCATATACACTTGAGTAGAGCCTGAACTTAATATGAAATATGCGCTCTATTCGAATTTTACTGCCTGAAGAGATATGAGCCAGTATTCTGCCACCCATAGGACGGCTTTAGGAGAGCTACACAATCCACAGCCTCTAATATCCTCTCACTTAAAACCAAGTTAGATTGGCCGTTGAATAGTATTTAAACGGAACCGTACCTAATGGATTCAAATGAGTATCCATATAACACGACAAAAAACAACCGAACATTTCTCAACTCGGTTAATCCCATTACGCCTAACTTAATCAAAGGGCAGAACGAAAGGAGTAGCAGCATTTGAACAAAGACCCTGCTAATTAGGGTAATATGTACTGAATAATATGTCATGATTCCACTTGCTCTGCTGAAAGGAAGGAAGACCATAGGAAAGGGCGTCTAGTTTACGCATTGGTCCTGTGGCATGATGATTGAGTAGTTTATGTTTACAGCAGTCAAAAAACATACTTGTAAACATACTTCGTTTTCTAGTCTATATGATTGCAAGCAAAACTGTATGCGGATGAGCTTCTCTTCATTTAAATGTAGCACCAAGTTTACCCCAATCTCAATGGACTCCTCAAACTCCATTAGGTAGGTATGTAGGTGGGGGTTACGTTACCCCGCAATGTAGAGTTGGGGTAAGGTAGTGCTATGGGATATGCTCCATATTCACCTTTGAGTTCTCATAGGTATGAAGCCCTTGTCTGAATATGTTAGCTATGCATCTCGACGGAGCCAAGGTGCGTGTCTAGGTAGGAAACAACCATAGGCAAGAAACTAGTAGATATCTAGAACAACGGGTATCGATGTGGTGGACTCCTTGCCGTCTTATTGCAACACTAGCTTCCGCAGGTCGGCCATCAGTATCCCGGCAATCCTCTTCCTCCCTCTCCTCTCTCCATTCTCATTGCTACTCCCGTTCATTTTCAGTCCCCCCTCTGCCATCATCCCCATCCACCCATACACGAACCTACGGACAGATAAGACGCAACGCAAAAATGCTCCAAGGGTGTACGTTTAAGAATGCCCTCGAGAAGTCCGAGCGGCCAAGTATGGGTGTCTGGTCAGTTCCCTGGAGTCTTTTATTCCCCTTTTAGAATGTTGAGAAGCCAGAAATTGCCTTCCTCGGCACTTTTTGCTCTTGGGACTCACGCAGGCTCACGAAACCCTGAGTAACTCTTTACCATAAGCGGAGATTATTGACTTCAGTGGCATAACAGGCAGACGCTGCCGGGCCAGAATGTGTCAAGAATCCTTGCGCGCACACCAGGTGTTGACTGGGTACTCGTCGATTGCGAGCATGGAAACATTGACGATGCGGCAATGCACGAGGCGGTCCCAGCTATTGCAAGCTGTGGTGTGAGTCCAATTGTCAGACTCCCAGATATGCAGGGTTGGATGATCAAGAGTAGGTTTTATGCTGTCTCCGGGATAGGGAATAGGCGAGCTAGACAGACAGATCTCTCTAGTTTCCGAAGCTGACAGATTCATAGGGGCACTTGATGCAGGGGCACACGGAGTGAGTGAACAACAAAACAGGGTTGACTATAAGAAGAGGGGAGAATAATGGTTTTTAACTGGGAAGTTCTAGGTCTTAATACCACTCCTCCGCTCTGCCGAAGAGGCCAGGAAGATTGTTGCGGCAGCTAAGTTCCCGCCACAAGGACAGCGCGGCCTCGGCTCACCCTTTGCCATGGAACGCTTCAACCCGATCCCAACCATGACGGAATACCTCCAGCATGCGAACGACTCGCTGCTGACCATAGTGCAGATCGAAACACAGGAGGCCTTGGAAGCCGTAGAGGAGATCGCAGAGGTGCCAGGCATTGATGTCTTATTCATTGGTCCCTTTGATTTGGGTAACAACATTGGATACCCGATCCTCGATGGGGTTGTAAGGCCCGAGCTTGAGCAGGCGATTGACCGCATCCTTGCGGCTACAATCAAGGCTGGCAAGAAGGCAGGCTTCTTTGCGAGCAGTGGGGAGCAGGCTAAGAAGTATGCTGACAAGGGCTTCCATATGGTCAACGCCGCCCTTGATACTACGCTGCTGCAGGCCAGCCTAGAGCGTTCTCTCAGCGCCGCTCACGGACAGGAAGCGCCCAAGGCTGTCGGCCGGTACTAGTTCCCATCTTTAGTCTGAACACTTATGGTGCCTATGAACTATAGCCTGCTCTCTGTGTGATGCAGTGTGAAAGACAGAGGCTTGTTCATTCCTGCTCGACCTCGTCCATCTTGGCTTTAACCTGCTCGGGAGTGAAACGGTGCATAAGTCTCACCGCCTCCGAGACTCTTTGTGGCTGCTCTTCAGGCGCCGAGGACTTGCTGATATGAATCTGTCATCTCTGCAGTTAGTAATATATTGCCAATTCATAATACTACGAGGCCATAGTTATGATCCAGTACTCCAGCTCATATCCCAGGCTGAGGCTAGCACAGTCCAGCGGCACCGTAGGTCGTAGATTGGTGACATACCACAGGAACATCAAAGTCGTACAGCTCACGCCATTGTGGACTTGCCTCCGACTTGACGATATCAATCTCTCTAAACTGAAATGGCCTTGTATCCCAAACGTCAGAAAGGACAGATCGCGCAGTAGAGCACAAGCCGCAGTTTTCACGTGTGAAGAGCGTTATTCGACAAGCCTGGAAAATTCGGGCCGTAGGTCGCATTATTTAGTCTAGTTATTATATGGTTTAGAGATCAATCACAGTCTCCAGTCTTGGGGGGTTGGAATTAAGTGAAGACGTGGTTTAGCGTGTAGCCGAAGCTGAAAAATTGTCTTAAGATGTGTTCCAGCGGGTGATTATCTAGGGACCTTAGTATGCAATTAGTATCAGGCAAGATAAATAGAGAGTTCTATATCACTCCGGTTGGGAGTAGGTGTACAGAATAGTGCACTAGGCTAGGTACAGATAGTACGTGTAGCTACCTAGGTACCTGGTACGAGGCATAAATGCCTATATGACATACCTTTAGACAGGGATTCTGGGTCCACCCATCTCGCACCTTTGCTACGTCATAGCCGGCAGACATACTGCCCAGGGCAATACCTGGTGTATTCAATTGTGCCAGAAACGGCAGGCGGTGGAAATATTTGGCTGGTAGCTGACTGTGAATGATTCCCAAGTTTCTATCAAGTTCGTTCCCAAGCAGCCGACCTAATCACAGCTTCTGTACCCGCAGTCTGACCCTATTTATGTACCTACATACAATACTTGCTAGGTAACACTTGTTTACCCCTCTTCTCATACGAGCAAGTCTCGAAAACCAAAAGTCCACAATCCCAAATACTTGAACTTTCACAACCACGAAATATCTCCTCACAGACCACCCCACGTGCAAGCGCGCACCGGTACTTAGATATGGCCCTGAAGTGTGTTCATCAAGGTTGCGGGAAAGAGTATAGTAACCCGGACGAGATCTGCAGGTACCACCCGGGTCCTCCCGTCTTCCACGAGG
>JAPESX010000551.1:0-16820 GCA_029590615.1 Nemania bipapillata | reverse complement strand
TAGAGTCTAAGTTATATGACAAGTTGAAGTGGTGACATCGTCACTTCTAGCCCCTGCATTCTCCTAAGTGGAGGTATTAGCACACCACTAGTCGGCCTGCGATGAAGTCCTTCTGTAGAATGTAGAGAAGACTCGAAACAAAAAAAAAAAAAAAAAGAACAACGGCTAGACGTCACGTGAAGGTATGGTATAGATACCATAACGCACCTAGGTATGCTGCCCTACTCCACCCGGCCTGTATTTTGTCCTCTTGGGATCCCAGAACACATCATTCCCACTCTTGCGGAATGAAGAGCCGACAGGAAGGTATTCTTCCCGTGGGGTAACAACTCGCACTTAGCGTGTGTATTTCAGGCCTTCAATCATCAGGCCAATGGACCGATGATCATCGGACAAGGAATTGGGGCACCTAGCAAGGGTACACGATTAGAATTACATACACTAGTGTAGTGGGCTGGGATGGGGGGGNAGGGGGGTTCAGTTAGAAGATCTGAGAGATATAGTACCTACCTATAGCACATGTACGAGGTGTCGCCGGCATGAAGTGGCGGTGAAGAGAAGCTTGGACCTGTTTATTACGCGGGGTGCTTTGGGATTATGGAGTACAGTGTGTATAGACCGCCCCATAGCTCCGTTTTAGGACTCCCAGTTCGCCGGAGTATACTCCATAGGTACTGTCTCCTACGACGTGTTATACCATACCTAGTAGATAGGCTATACAGATAACTATCTCTTGTATTCTGCAAGGAGTAGATAATATGCAGGTTACAGGACACAGAAAACAAAATGGCAAGATCCATACATAAAAGAATATAGAAACTGCGTAACGACTCCGACTACTGGCTGTCGAGGTTGCTCAATCACTCGTTAGTATTAGACGACTTATAGAGGTGCAAAAAAAAATGTGTGTGTGTGTGTGTGAATGTCCACGACGTCAAAGCTATTGTACGTCGTAGCCAATGGCATGTGCCTGTACCTTACTTCGAATCCGATGTTAGTGGAGAGAGGTGAACACGCTGGACATCCTTTCCCACGTTGTTCGTTCCAATTGGACCAGCAAATCGCTAGCATACCAGCCTGAAAAGGCATACAGCGGTACACGTTTGTGAGATGGGAAGTTGGTAGTGTAGGCATTTACTCATGGCGCCACAAATCCTCGATTCTCCCTCTTCACACCACCTCATCTTCCCCCCTCCGTCTTGGCCCGAATACTCATCGCCAGTTGAGAGTACAGGCTGATAAGCCTTTGAGCAAGGATAACGGTCCGCTCTTGCAGCCCGCCGACTACCATAAGGATTTTAGAGCCTTGATGAAGTATTGTATTTATACTGTACTGTACTGTGGATGGTGCAAGTATACTATCTAGATAGGGAGGTAGATATGTTAGTGTTAGTGTAGGTTAGGTAGGTAGTGGTAGGCCCTTCGTCGATGCTACTTGTAATGTAGGTCCACCCGTTCGAAGGATGCGGGGCTGGCCGGTTCGTAATGTGATGATGTGAGTGCCCGTGGGAACAACAGTCCATACGCCATAGGCCCTCGCCGCTTAGCTCTTCTATAATTTGTAATGCTGAAGGCGTTAGGATGGGAGAGTGCGACAATTAGGGTATACCAGACGTTGTACTGGTAGACAATTGTACAGTACCCCATAGACCTCTCTCATGGCGTTCCGATTAGCCACTTAATCCACCACCGGTGCTTAATTAGTTAGTCTGGTGGCTCGCCCGTCGTTGGAGGCATCTCCCTGTTCCCTATGCTAAGGCTGGTGTCCACATCAGCTGGATGGGTGTGTTCGTCGACGTGGGTGCTGTTGATTGGCTAGGAAGTGGCTGGAACGGCAATGGAGGGTGACAGAAAGATTGGCACACAAAACAAAAACCGAGAAGGGTACACCGGAAGCGACACAGAGAAGGGAGAGACAGAGAAGAGAAAAGAGACAGAGATGAAGAACAGAGAGCTTCCCCTCGCACTGTTCAGCCGATGGGACCCAGTCAAGACAAGTGCCGATAGCCAGCCAGCCAGAATTCGGCGTCCAGGACGGAATTGGATTGCCCGGGCATGTGCCGTAGAATAAACCCCGATCTTGCTTTTCTCGAGTCGGAGACAGACCGGAGGCTCGCTACCTATTCCATCCTTCTCAGATTAGGTGGGTAGTAAGTAGGTGAGATACCTACACCTGGATGTGCTTTTACGCTGTAGCGTAGGCCGAGAATGTTCTATACACTGCCTAAGATCAATGCCGGATATAGGTTGCTATAGCTATCGCTATTGTAGCCCACACGAGACACGAGACACGAGCTACACTGGTCATCACCAGCTCCTTACTGTATAATCCTGTAACTGTGCTACCGTACTAAGCAGACCTTTATTCTGTGCTCAATTCCTGCTCCTTCGGGACGGTGACTGGTCTACTGGTTACGCCTCTTTCTTTCCGTTGGTAACAATACAGGGTCGTGCGATTTAACTGGTGCGCGTGATCCGGAGGCGATTGATGGTTGGTCTCTTTAGTCGGGAAACGATACAGTTAGCGTATTCTATACATTCACACATACCAACCTTGGGCGCCTAGATATTGTACTACTACCTATGTTGTTTATTATTCTAGTAGGTCAACATAAGCATGCTTGTACAGAATATAGGTAGCATAGAGAGCCGCCTGAAACAGGGTCCTGCTTAGATACATAGTACATAGGGGTAGACCTTCGGTGCATACCTTCTGTACATAGACGTACATGATGTACAGGAGATAGGAACACCTAAATGTAGGTACCTATCTTTACGGTAATGTATCTGCGCATACCACATAACTGTACCTACTAATGTACCGAGTAGCTAATTCAAGACGATCCGCTGACAAGGCTGGCCACTCGCGAAATGATAGTGAGTGGTCCCTTCGATCCTGCAGAACCTAATGCCACCCTGTAGCATGGGGTAATAGACCTGATTGGTTAGTTGCGAGCGCTCTGCATAGCCGCGCCCGCTGTGCGTTAGTCTCTCGGTCATGCAAGTGCCAGGCCCCTGTCATTCTCTCGACAGCCAGCTCTTTGTAGGTAGATATTTTGTTCTTCGCATGTACCGGATCGGAACAGGACATTTCGGACGAAGCTGCTGACGGGAGAAGCTTATTTCGTCAGCCGTTGAAACGGCTTTCCTGGGTACATATACCTCAGTTCATAGATATCTCACATATATGTTGTAGTGAACGATAAGGTTTGGGACGCAGTCCAGGCATATACATACAGTTACTGCGTATGCGCAGGTGGCACAAGCATGCGCTAGTTAACCTCTACTACTTGTGCATATATACTGTACCTATTCTGTACATCCCGGTGTGTAAGTGAGAGGTGAGGGCAACAATGTACGATATAGATTAGCTATAAGCGAACTCGTAACTAGAACAGGGTTGCGCAATGGACCCGTTCGAGTTCTCCTGTGGCACAACGAAGCAGACTAATTACACCCGCCCTTTCCACCTAGCAAGGGCGCCGTATCGCTCATCGAAGGGAGATGGAGATTAAAAGTACAACAGGTCTTGTAATGAATCCCCAGCAAACCCAAGAAACCGGTACGGCATCCTGTAAATGTCTGGTGCCAGCGATGTCCAGCACGACATGTGCCGCTGCTAGGGGTCATATGCGATGCAGCCGGTCATACTTGTACATGTCTCCTTGCACTACCAGTCTCTCATAATATGCTTCTGGATGTTGGGACGACAGGATTTTCACACGCGGAGCCCTGAGTAGATTAGCGGAAGCTTATATAACAATGTCTATATACTGTCTAGTAGTCATGTAAAAGCTAACTACTTCAACATTTAACCTATGCAGAATATATCTAGGTAGACCATAGTGAAAACTGACTGCTTTCCTTCGTCATAACAAGAATTGGGCAATTTTGTGTATCGGTTAGCCTGATGAGATGAAGTGACATACTCATCAAGCTAGCCACATATGCTATAACATAAAGAAAGAAACCGTCGCAAGGTAGTGCAAGCGCTTTACTGTATATAATCTATAATGAGGCTCATATGTATTGACGCGCGCCAGTGGACGAACCAAGGCCATGCATCGCATGAGCATCGTAGCGCATGTAGTGGACACCTGAGGCTCTCTCCCACGACATGTGCTAGCCACCTTACTTGTACCCACATCATTGCTGACGATGTATGCGCAGCTGTTCTGAAGTTCCGTTGAAGGAATTGCGCATACGTAGGTATTCTTCCCCTGTGACCACAGAGCAGAGTAACCATGGCANGAGATCCACGCAGGCAAAGGGAGACAGCTCACTGCATGGAAGCCTGCACTTGCCCGCCCTTTGCCTTGCAGACAGTGAGCACTGGTAGCGGCATTCGAGGGGCTTAACGCATCCACCAGCCCGCCGCTAGGTGATCGCGAAATTATTTGGTCGATCATAGGAAGCTTTTTATCATCATCGCACTCCTTACTAAGCACGGCTACGGAATATATTGAATCCCTGCTCAATCAGGCCAAATATACCTTATTCCCGACTTGCACGTATCCGTATCTATTTTTTTTTTTTTAATGGCGAATAGGCTATGGATTGCTAAATGTGAACCTTGTTTATAAT
This sequence comes from Nemania bipapillata, assembly GCA_029590615.1. Lineage (NCBI taxonomy): Eukaryota > Fungi > Ascomycota > Sordariomycetes > Xylariales > Xylariaceae > Nemania > Nemania bipapillata. The sequence goes on along the minus strand of JAPESX010000551.1, from coordinate 12,236 downwards.
CACCATTTGAAAGCCTTGTGTATGCTGTACAGCGCCACCATCCTACTCGGAAGACTGATAAGTGTTCACCTTATCGCGTATGTTTAACTATCGTTATAGATACATTCGCGTGAAGAAAGACAGAAAAAAGGCTCGAGTCTAGACAAAGCTAGTAGCGCCTCTTTCGGCTAGATCAAGTGCAGCATGCACGAAATGGCCTTGGCAGCTGCTTCGTCTGAATGATACACCGCGTCTGCTTGCAGGCTAGATGCATGTTAAGGAGCCACGGAATCTTGCATACGCGGACGTAAGTGCTGCAGATGCCGTTTCCTACTGCAGTAGGTATTGTTATTGTTGTTATTCTAGATACAAGGTGCTACAGGTATCACAAGTACATTAGAGTGGTCTTGGAAGCCCCACACGCTTTTACTTAGCTGGCTAAGTTACTGAACAAGCCAGCCAAAGCAATATATATAGTATGTCTTAAACAACTATTCAATCCCATGCAGATAGGAGAGAAAATATACTTCAAGTTTCGGATTGCCTTCTAAGATTGTTTAGTCATTACTCTGGCAAATACATCTTCTTGCATCATTATTCTTCACTATATCTTAAAAGCACATTATACTATCTAGATTGACTGTATCTGAAACAGGTGATCCTTCATGGTCTGGTTCCTGGAAAACTTGGCCCCCAACGTGCAGGTCGCATTGCATCTCACGACAGGATAAATACATGGTACCTAGGACAATCAATGTCAACTCGCTATTCTGTATACCTAATCCCCGTCACCCCTGGTGTTGAATTGGTGGAAACTATTCTTTTCACTTTACCTTAACTACTGGGAATGGGGCATGTTGGNCATCGAAGATAAAAAAAACTTGTTACAACTATACCTAGTCCCTAGCTCCTAGTTATTAGCAAACCTAGACCCGGACATAAGTAAGCCTGGGCACACACTCTCTTGATAATTGTCTATAATACCGGATCGGAAAACTCTGAGTAGTTGTGATTTACATTCTATCTACTGGCCACTACAACAACGCGTTATAGCTACCATGTACCTGATAGCACAGTACGTAGCTAGCTGCTAAGTCGATGCAAAATGCATTCCGCTACCAGTTATAGATGGACTACCGTAGTGTATCTATATATGCATACATAGGAATGGCATCAGCTGTCTATATGTACAAGTAGATACGCCAGACTATAGAATACAGTGCGTCTGCCTAACAATGTGCATATATACGCACATCAGCCTGGGACCTGACTTATCGCATGCATTGGCTGCCGCTTTCTGAACGCCTGCCGCCTACTAGTTGCAGCTTTAACGAACACCAAACTACATAAATTGCAGATACGTAGACAATTCATGAAGCCCACGCACAGGTTTAAGACTTAGACTTTGATGAAGATATGCATGCAACAGCTAAGCCAATTCGATGTCATTGGACTGCCAGCCTTTGACAGGTTGGACTATTCAATAGTGCGCAATCAGCTCCCGCACTTGCCCCAAGCTATAACTAGAGGGGAGATGAACTTGGCATGGGTGTTGATCCAAGTTGAGTAGCTATTGACTGGTAGTGTACATGCAAGTACTGGCTGGCCTGGGCTACACTAATGCACTGGGCTGGAGGACAAGTGGATCTCGGGTGCTCGCGATGCTGAATTGCCTCTACGGTAGCTAGCTAGTCTCATCTATGACCAGGGTCGTGAGGTTTGAACCAACAAACAACTCTTCGCCGAGCACGTTAGAGTCGTCTTGGAAGAGGGGAAGATGCGAGCCAAGAACCCCAACGACAGCCCAGTGGGGTAGAAGAGACAACAGTCTTCTCTAATGTACTACATTGCATGTACACTACCGAATGTATGTTGTACCAGCGCTTAGGATAGGGTAGGCATAGCTGTCTTTTCCAGAATGATCTGTATCTGCACTATAGCCTATATAATCTACGACCCGATGCATCATTGTTGAGTCGCCTTGCCACGAGCAAGAGGTAGGATAGCAACACGATTGCTGAAGAATTGTTTCAGCTTAGCACACCAGGGCTGGTTCGCTGGTTCTCGCATTCCGTCGATTGGGGTAACGTGAGCGAACACCGGCGTGGCAAGTACACAATTAGAGAATTTTACAAGAAAGGGAAGAAGAAAAAACCCCTCCGCTTATCGAGAAGAGTATTCAGTACATAAGTATGTATTTGTGTATCTACAAGTATGTAGACACGATTGAGTCTTGCCTGCCCCGCTAGATTTGTGAATAAGCGTAAGAACCATGCACGTCTGTAAAGTAAGTCAGCCATCTGGTATGACGAAGGGAGAGGATAGGTACTTGGATACGTCCTCACTTCCCAGCAGTAATAGCACGTACACTACTTGGTATATACTATAGAGCATGCACCCTATCTCCACCCGTTATTGTCAACGTGCACCAGGTTGTCGTCTCAGCCGCCTTGTCTTATTCACGACCAGGGAGATAGCATCGCATCCGTGTATGAGCTTCATGATACTTCGGCCTCTCGTGGTGCCGGTACATGTTTTTAGTGTTNCATCAAACCAACCGCCTTCGGAGAAAAAAAAACANCCAGCTAGCTCGGTTTTCTCTTCAAAGCCGGTTCTTGAGTACGCCAGCATGCTAATTACGGCATTTGCGGTGACATTGTTGAAAAGCCACTCAAGCCACCATTGTCTCAGGCACCCAGCGCGGATATATGAACGAACATGCTGTTCTTGTGCCACGCCAGAACAACGTGACACTCTAGCAACAGGATGAGGGTGTCACCCTTTGTCCATTGTTGACTTCTTATTCGCTACGACCAACGCCAGAAGGCACTGTCGCAGGAACGATCGTTGCCTATTACTTCCTAGCCCATCCATGGAGTGATGCTTGAAGGTGTACGCTATGCGCTTCCGGTGGCATCTATTATCATCTACCGGTTCTGATGTAAGCAAAGATTTCACCGTGGCTGGATCGGACCATTGGGAGAATCCTGCGGGTTCTGCTATAGAATTTGCGTCGACGGACCAGCCCCTGCACATTTCGAGAAATCAAGTACCCGGGAATTACTTGGACTATCGCGCGCCTGCAAGAGGATCGAGCTGAGGAAATGAGTGCTAGACTGAGTGTTATCACAACTAGAAAATCTTATAGGGAATAGGTATAACCTATATGTACATCTTCTATTGATTAGGTGACTCGGCCCAGTTGTTAGCACTATAAACAAAACGTAGGCAGAGCGGCTGTCAGGCATGTCTTAGATCTCGAAGAATGTATAGAAAACACCTCAATATAATCTATAATATCAATGGCATGAATAATAATGACAACAGAAATACCACAGAGTTCATTACGTATAATCGATGATTAAACTCTGTTATTTTGGTCTGCTCCATTATCTGTTCTCTCTCCTCGCCATCTCACTGTTTCTTCTCTGCTCTCTTTACTACCTGCGTTAGGATTTCGTCGTTTATTTGTGGGCTTGACAACGTACGCACCCCTTCACCTCCATCACCAGGAAGAGCCTGCAAACACAGAGTTGGCCATCAAGGTACTATGTAGATATCCTGTTTTGTTTTGGTTTTTGGCTTTTGGCTTTTTTGGTTTTTTTTTGTATAGAATAAGCCGGATGTCAAGGAGGAACAAGAAAAGGAACGGAACGTCTGCCACCCACACACACACACTGTGCGCTCGACCATCAACATCAAGTTGGAACTGACCGATCGACCGACCGACCGACCGACCGAGACCGACCACGCACCCTGGGTCTACTATACAGAATACTCTGGAGCACAGAATACAGTACGTACGAGAATCCACAAGGCCACACTGGCTGCGGCCATCGTCCTTTCCAATCTCCACCCTCCAGATACCAATACAGTAATCATCTCTCACTATACCTATACGGTTAGAGAGCTAGATACGTGTACCTATCTCAAGAACCAGGCCAGGGTACATGGAGGCAAGCCACAAATCGTTTAGTCCTGTATGGATGGCCCTGGCAGTGGCCAGCTACCTAACTACAGTTCTGTCTCCGTAGTGCCTACCTACCACATCAGCATTTGGACAGAGATGCGGCGGGCGTGGCCCAGGACATATGGGTAGAGAAAAAGCAGCGAGCTCAGAGTGTCGATTGGCCCTGGTGTAGCGGACTAACCGACTTCGTATTAGGTCACGATTCACACCTCTATTGGCGTTTTATCGTGTCTATGTCTAGAGGAGAGAAACTCGACAAGTAAGAGGTCTTTCTTATACTACACTATACTAGTGTCGGGAATATGCGCGACCAGGCCTCAGACCAGGCCTCACATCTTATCCCCCTCTGCCCACTCACTACCTATATCGTATCGGTTATGGTACATACATTTACCTACACCAAATATGCCAGGAAACCAAAAATGATGCCAACCCAAATCGAACAGCGATTCTTTCCAACCCCATTTGCCCGGTTTGGATGGTTCTTGGGTTTCAAGCGTGTCATACCACGTTGGCGAGCGGCGCCTCAAGTGGGCAAATTTCATGGCTATCTTGCAACATTCCCTGAGCTAAATCACGACACCTGAGCAGGACGAGCCCACACCCGTAACGGTCCTTATCAGGAAATGGTCTGGGTCCTTGCCGCCCTTTCACAGCATATCGATAATGCACAGTATATATTTTATAACGGCACACGAATATTACCTATTTCTACCTATTATTTATTTAAATAATGGCAGTATCTATAACAACAATAATAGTAATAATAATCCGAAAGAAAAAAAACAAGACGTCGATCCCGTCATCGAATGATCAAGGATGTTGTTGCACACTATACGATATCTGTATAGAGATACACCCCTAGAGGTCCCCTGTAAGCACCCCTGGATTCTGAATTACACGCTGCCGCTAACGAGCCACACTGGAGCCTTGTTGATTGTGCTACAGTAAATGTACAACGCTGAGCCCGCTGAGAGACGAGGGCCGACAAAACCCTGCCACCTAGACCTACCATGTCTGCTACACTCCCTATTCTGTATCTGAGTGGGCATATTACCAACCTCGACAGACAGGGCTCTTGGAGAGGGAGACCTGTAGTACCTTGAGTACCTCTACCTACCTTGGTAGGTACTACCTGGTGCCAACCTCCAGAGTCGCTAGCCTAATCTATCTCACCACGCTCCACCTCTTTCACTAGATACTGTGCGTACGTGTGTATCTACTGTATAGCCGTACCGCAAAGTACTGAACCCTAGCTATTGTCCGTCGTCAAACCCACTCCCTTTACCAATCCATCGAATCCCACCCATGCCTCTCTTTCTCCTCTGCTTCCACGCTGCCCCGGCTTGCTCGACAATGACAAACCCTAGCAGAAACTTACCAGGAGGTATACTTGTACTGTCTGGTTTCGATGAGCTCGTGGGGCGCTTTACACTCTCCTTCTCGTCGGCAGACGGTGCTACAAGGTACAGTTATTCTACATAGATGCCTGTCAACAGCTCTGCGCATCATAAAACAGAGGAAGGGGTCCGCTGTTGGTAGGTCCCTCATAAGGTACTACAGTACAACCTAAAGTACCTAACTTAACTGTGCCTGCCTCCTAGATAGGGTCTGGCCTGGTAGTGTGGTAGGAGGTACCCAGGTAGTGAGAAAAGTGGTGGTGGCAGAGGTGGTGTCAGTAGGAGTACCTACTGTACAACGATTTGTCTCCTCTGGGCGCTCCTGCCATTGCACTTATCTCCCTAAAAGGCAAAAGTTCCTTCCTCCTATACCGGGCTGAGTACAGCAATACTTGCGGGCGATACCTGGTTGCGCCCGCACTACAGGTACCTCGCTTTCTTATACTATTGTACCTACAGCCAGCCTACCCTACATACAGCTGTACCAAAGGTACCTACACCCTTTCCTATCCTATCACCTTCTCAGTTAGCCAACCGATCTGTTCGCTCCTCTCTCTTATCCACCTCAACCTCCTCCTTCTCTTCTCCTCTTCTTCTCTGGACTTCCTCACCACAGAGTAGGAGAGACTTTCTTCGTTTTGTCTTTCTCAGACTTCCTCTCTTTCTCTCCCTTCCTCCGTCTCCTCCCCCGCCTCTCTTCCCTCAGACCTAACCTCCCCGATTTTCTAGGTTAACGGTTCCTCATATTAAGACCATACGGTTCGTAACAAAGCATAATTGCCCACCACTCTCTCAGGCGCCGAAAATTTCTTGTCTCGCCCGAGCAACCCAATTTCTTTAGATTTTACTTGTTGTGTTAATAGCTAATTGTTTCCTGTTAGAGTTGTAGTGCGAAATCTACGTTCGGATGAAAACTCCATAACTTCGTGACTACGAATTTAAGGTCCCCAAAACAAAACCCAACATCGCTACATGTTTTCTGCGGCCTCGTTAGTCGAAGTCTCTCACTCTCTAACATCACGCACTGCACATCAGAGGACGCCCATTTTGCCGAGAGGGGGTTAAATATTCTTGCCCAAGAAGAACCACAACATATTCGCAGTTCGCAACTACCACCGGATACGCCTCAGTTCTGCGCTCAATTGGAAGAGTTTTGGTACAGTCCTTACGACCTGTCACGACCCGCTCACGAAGTTATTGATAAGAGGTGTTTTTTTGTTTCATTGCCGTCTCGCGTTTGCGATCCTCAGGTNCGTCTTTCGTCTTCAATCAACCCGTACCTCTCCGTACTCTGCCATTCTCCCAAACGATTGACATACGACAAGTCCCTACGACAGAAGCCAATTGGCTCGCTTCTGTTAACTGTGTGGGATTTTAAGTGAATTGGACAGCCCGATTATTTGTTTTCGCCTGCTTGCATACCCAAGCTGGCCCCGGCCGCGTCTGAGCCTCAATTCCTAAGACTCAGTGGACTTTTGAAAGTCGCAAAGCTGGATTTACCACCGATCTCGTATCCGCCAACCCGGGGAACGTCTGAATTAGCTCCATATTACGGTGCTCTCCCAACCCAGCGCCCGCCGTATGCAACTGAGAGGCTGCCTTCACTTCCCTTACCACAGCCACCGGCGGCATATTCTCCGAGCGCCTCGTCTCCCCGGGTCAGCTCCATCGCTTCATCAGTGAGCTCGAACGGCGACTCTCAATCTTCTTTCACATCAGCTCCGTCATCAAACGGCCCGAAGACACCTTCACCGAGTATTTCCTCGACAGCAATAGCTGGAACGTCCCAAGGCATCGGCGGATACAGTCAGTACCCAGCGATGAATCCGCAGCCAGACATGTACTACCAACCCCCGCACATGTCTGCTGGACCAGCAACAACCCCACAGACCGTAACATCTAGCTCTCTTCCCCAGTATGGACATCAGCAGCCAACTCTCTTGCAGCCTGGACCGCAATATTCCACTCCTCCTTACCCTTATAATTACCCCAATGGGTTAACTTCACCACAGACAGCGCCACCGGCTGTCTCGGCACCTATGGGTCAGGCTAATGTACTACCACTACCGGGGGTTGCCAATCAAGCAGGAATGCAGAATCAGTATCAGGGATTTGATACAACTGGGCAGATTGCTCCGCCGGGAATGAAACCCCGCGTAACAGCAACTCTATGGGAAGACGAAGGAAGTCTATGCTTTCAAGTTGAGGCCAGGGGAATATGCGTTGCCCGCCGAGAAGGTATGATATCATGGAATTTTTTGGCTCTTCCAAACTCACGTTTTCACAGATAATCATATGATCAATGGTACGAAACTATTGAACGTGGCTGGTATGACAAGAGGGAGACGAGACGGTATCTTAAAAAGCGAAAAAATTCGACATGTCGTGAAGATTGGTCCTATGCATCTAAAGGGCGTTTGGTAAGCGGGTTCCTGAAATGAATGTCGTTGAGCCAAATGCTTATTGTTTAACTATAGGATACCGTTTGAGCGAGCTCTAGATTTCGCCAATAAGGAGAAGATAACCGAATTACTATACCCTCTTTTTGTACACAATATCGGAGCATTGCTGTATCACCCGACAAACCAGAATAGAACTAACCAAGTCATGGCCGCAGCCGAGCGTCGTAAACAAGAAGTCAGCCAGATGCGAAATGGCGGCGCCCCTGGGCCTGGACCCGGACCTCCCCCAGGACCATCACCTCCAAACGGTGTGTTACCGTCAATACAACAGCATCACCACCATATGGGTTTACCTGGTCCGCAGCCTCTTCCAACACACAGCAGTACTGGACGACCATCCCTTGACCGCGCCCATACATTCCCTACCCCACCTACTAGTGCTTCGAGTGTAATGGGAGGTATGGGGGCTGCAGATAATTACTGGAGTCAACAAAGCATGAATGGCGCTCAGGGCGGTGCTTCCATGTCTATTGATACAAGTCTGAGCAATGCAGCTCGGTCTATGCCAGCTACTCCAGCAACGACTCCCCCAGGAAACTCGTTGCATAGCATGCAGTCATATCCTCAAGCTAGCCAACCATATGACAACTCTCGAGGCGTTTATAGTCACACACCACAGCAGCCCTCCTACCCCTCACATAATAGTCCACAAGATAGGAATGTCTACGGCCAGACAAATTCTTATATGAAGAGTGAGATGGGTCCGCCTTCAGGGCGGCCTGTCGGACCCGGAGTAGGGGTAGGGGAGGCTCAAGATGTCAAGCCACCGAATGGTATGATACAACACGGTGACGCTGTTTCGCATGTCTCGCATCCCACTGGCGACGATGAAGCAGAGCATGAGGCAGAATATACACACGACAGTTCGACCTATGATGCCAACCGAACCGCATATAATTATAACGCCCCGCCCGTTGCCGCAATGTCAGGAGAGCATACTCATTTATCATCGGACATAGCTGGGTCTCCTGGTCATCAAGCCCACTCTGGTCGTGCTACTCCGAGAACTACAGCAGCAGCTCAACCCTATTATGGCCAACCCACCGGATACAACACTCCCCCCCNGCGTTCCGCCATCATCCAGCAGCCTGTATAACGTGATGAGTAACGACCGGGGAGGGCCAAACGGAAATACGGGTTCAGATGTATATGGTTCACAAGCGGACATAAATCCCGCGCTCCAGAATGGCTATGCACCCCCGCCAGTTTTAAACAGTGTCACAGGACCCCTAAAACGGGGACGCGATGACGAGGATGATCTTCAGCGAACGCCGAGTGGCAGTCTGGACATTAAGAGAAGGAAAACATTAGTCGATGGGGCAATCCCTTCTCCGGGATACGACACAATGAATCGACCAGCATCCACTGTTGGTGGTGCTCGAAGGCGATAGCAATAGGATATTGAGGACGTCAACATAGAATGTCTAGGTTGCTTCCTAGACATACTGTCCACTCTGATCAACTAGGTTTTTTTTTTTTTTTNCCGAATCACCTCTAGCCCCTCCGCCCTCGGCTGATCCGAGGCACTGGACAGTGTGATATCGGACGAGGACGATCCAGCAACAAGCATTTAAGTTAACTGGCCCTTGCTGTCACCAGGGAAAAAAAAGAGGCTACAGCCAAGGTCAGGACCACTATTTCCCGACTATCTCGCGTTGCCAGGAAGGCATTTTGGGCGACTACATCCCAAACCAAGTTTGCTCATGCTGAGTTGGGCAACAGTGCAAAGCATGACAGAGTCACCACGTTCATTCCAACCAACCTCTTTACAACACTTTCTTGTACCGCTGCGACCCATTGGTCATCAACATGTTTTACATCTACACCAGAGGAAGACACGATGACGAAAATTATGACTTGATTATTATTAAATGCCGTTTATGGGCGTGTACATGCTTCACGAATTAATGCGTCGCATGATGGACATTAATTCTTCGAATTGAGATAATAGTCTCTGCGACGTTAACGCCGAGCTAAACGAGACACTGAACCAACCGAAAAACACCCCCTATCATGACTTCTTAGGCGGGTAATGTTCATGATCGAAGCAGATTTGTTTTACTTTGTTCACTACAACGACCAGCCTCCCTTCATACAGATGGCAGGCTAAGGCTATGGCTCAACTTCCCTTGTTTATGAATGATGAAATGACCCTTTCTTTCCAACAAAATTAGGGGACGGTATCAGCGGGCGTGTGTGTGTTGGAAATGCCTGGTGATGAGTTTGATGGTGGATTAAAAGCTCAAGTTGCTTTAATACACAGTGAATTAGAATCTGAACTACATACAATTGACCTCACCACCAAGACCGTTTACAATTTTTTATAAAAAAAAAACAAAAGAAAAGTTTACCAAGTGCCTAGAGGAGATAAATGCCAACGTTAGATTAAGTAAAGCTTGAAAGATATTTCACCATTCCACAAGTTTACAATTCAGTCATATTGCTCAGGTATAAAAAATAAGAATAATAAAAGATGTCATTTTTGAACACCGGGCACCTCAAAGGCCACTACTGATCAAAACAGTATTACGCGCAAAATTAAAAATCTAGGCCACAACATCCTTCTCTCGTCAATCCCTAGAGTATCTTCCTTCTCCTCAAGCACAGCCCTTCACTCTCTAGTGGTGTTTTGATGTTTCGTGTTACACCCGAAAAAGTGGACAAGAGCCCACCGACTAGGTAGAAGCACACAGGAAAACAATATTTCATCCGGGACCGACAGTGTTATTACCAGTATACACAATTGTGTAAGTTCCAGTTGTTACATGCAAATAGAAACACACAAATTGCAGTGTACCAATGTGGTATGCATTCTGAACAGGATGGTCAGCCAGAAGATTTCGAGGATCTAGGCAAAGAGTAGTCCACAGCAAGCCAAACAACACATGAATCAATCCACTTCGCCTCATGTACGCAACTTGAAGCTGAGGGCCAGCCAGCCCCCCCGTCCCTCTCCCATCACCAATTCCAGCCACATCTAGCTAATGGCATTTGTAATTGTAACGATGACGAAAGCGTAACATAGAAAACAATAGGGTGGGTAAAGGTGCCAAGATTTGCGTATTCTGTGTTGCTTCGCCCACTTTCCAATCTGGCCTGAAACAGCGAGAAGTGAGAAGAATCACACCGCTCTTGTCTTGTATCACCGGAACTAGTCACAGGGATGTCGTACCAACTCCCACCAGCGATACTGGCCTAGGTTCCGAATCATGGGCATCAACACGTAAGAGAGTATGAGCAGCAAAGATATGGGACATGCCAGCATTGCTCACTACAGCCGACGATGGCGGAGTTGCGCAAGGCAACGAACTAGACAGTTGAGATGGGAAGCTATATTGTTGTCCTACCCGGCAGCGCGATGGCTGGATTGGTCGGCCGACACGAAAGTATCGATTGATGGGTAGGGATAGGAATAGCTAAATCGATATAGAGAGATATGGTTCACGATATGTCTATCTCACCGAATGCCGATAGGCTAGCAGGCCCTACATATCACAACCATAGGGCATTCTTCTCACCCATGATCAAACGAGACGTCTAATTTGCCATCGCCATCAGCCTCCAGTTGTTAGACCTTCAGAGTTCCCAGGTAGATTAAACCATCCCCACATCGTGCCCATTTTCAACAGCGCTTGATGGATACAGTCAGTCCTCGGTAGCAATCATGTCTCATATGTTCGCTTCTTCTTCTTCTTTTTTCCCTCCCCACTCCCTCATACAGGTGCCTCACACGCCATCATACTGGGATGGCTTTTTGCCAGAAGCCTTGGGCCTATGTTTGAACGATTGTAGACACTACAGTTTACGATATAAACGTGAACAAATATTCCAACATGATTGGTCGACCTGCGCCTCAAAGATCACTCGTAAACATAATTTCGTACTATCACAAGCTAATTTTCATAGTCCTATACTCCCAAGGTAACATATTATTGAGATGGCTGCTCATCCTAATAACAACTGTAGTGTGCGAGGGTCCCTCAAGTCTGTAAAGTATAAGTTAATAGACAACCTAGTTGCCGCTTGCCATGTATTAGACATGAAACCCTTTGCGGCTGAGAAACCTCAGGGCCAGAATCCTTCTTCGCCTCTCCTGTATAGACTTTCTGTCTGTTATCGGATAGATCAAGTATATTCTAGCGAGGCCCTCAGATTACTTAGTATTGTTGCTTTAACTGGTTGGGCTTGTTCCCCTATTCTGAGTTCAGCAGCTGTGTTTTCCAATCTCTCAAACCCGCCACCTTGCCCGAAAGTGTCCCTACCGCTAACGCACATCCTACAGATTCACGAACCCAGCAGTAGCTACTACTCATGACCTCCGTCAGCGGCACGCAGTCTTAATTCTCGAGATTACCGGGAGCAGTATGTCCAGCCAAAACGGCTAGACTAGTCAACAGTAGCACAGCCGAGCAACGTATGGTTGAA
>JAPESX010000550.1:0-16835 GCA_029590615.1 Nemania bipapillata | reverse complement strand
TATGCGGGGGATGGCGATAGAAGCAGCTTGCTCACGATCCCTGGGCCGCAGGCTGAGTCGAGGATCCGGCTGGTCGATGTGTAGGTTGATAATGGTAGGTACGATAGTGCGGCGGCAGAGAGACGTGTGCTTGTTTCCCCGACGAGATCTTCGTACAAGGCACCGCGAGAGAAGTGTGAGTTTCTTTTATCCATATTTGAAGTCATGATTCCTATCGTCGAGGGGTATCTATAGTCTCTCGTGATTACAGAGGCTGAGAGTTCGATATGCAAACGGATACGGTAGATGTTAGAATTCTAAGGGAAGTCGTAGTAGTAGCTATCATCATTTTCTAAATACTTGGACTAGCAAGCCCGCTTCAAAGCACTGTTTATGTAGAGGAGTGTTGTATCGCTGTTGTCGGCGACATTATGCTATGAGTCAGGGGCGGCAGAAAGTCTCCGAGTTCCATATGTACAAATACCTCGGAGACTTTTAGAACAAAGCTAACACGTTACACATTATGATTTTGAAATAAGATATAGCGGTAATATATTAATTCTAAGAATTTGTATACCGGTAATGAGGGGGCGTCGTGAATCAATAGCTATGATTCAGTATTTCAAGGAGTGTCAGAGGTTATGGTAAGCTCGAGGTGAGTCGTAAGACTAAACTAGTGGCAGACGCCCAACCTAGGCTTACAAGAACTAGCTAGGTGCCGAATAGTCGGCAATTCCATTAACAATTATGAGTTCCACGGGCTTTTTCCTTGCTCAATGCAAATATAAAGCTGCCATCTCTTCAAAACGGGTGCACCAGTAATATACCATTGCAGCGATTAGACACACAGGGTCATGACGACATCTCCCTCACTTTGGCAATCGACCTGGACGGGGTATTCACAAGCTTCGGTGCCGGCGGGGCAGTCGAGAACACATGAAGTCTTTAAGATATCAAATGTCAGCGAATACCTATTGTGTCTGCTCCCCAGCAAGGCCCGAGATGCACCATAGAGAACTTAGTTGGTTTGCTAAGTCAAGAAAGGGAACTACTTACCCCAGCGATTTCAGCGTGGCGGTGATATCCTAGGAACGGACTTCCATCGACATGGGATAGGTCTAGCCAAGAGCGGCCGTCCTGGACAGCAAGCTCTAGCTGATAGACGGGGCGGAGAGTCGGGCTCAACGCACACTTCACCACCGAGCCGATATTATCATTGTATGCTGGCTTAGGGGACCAATACGTCTCGCCTGGTGCGACTGGGACGGTCTCAGTGAAAGATCTGTCGTTTTTGGCCGAAGCGCAGTAGATCTGAAATGGGCAGCCGTTGAACGCGATCAGGTTACCTGCGAGTGCCTGTGGCAGGACGGCGAGGCCGGCGATCGACAAAAACCCTAGAATAGTCTTCATAGTTGCGATTGTGCTTGCTAATGATGAACTAGCTATTTATTTGGTTGAAAATATGAAGACGCCTGTAGGGAATAAGGTAACCAATGTGAGTATACCAAAGTGTTGATGCTTCTTATGGACTGATGGTTTGCCTTCGAGATCCATGAGCCTTGCCCTGACTTCTCAATACCTAATATATGTATTACGAGTTTGATGAAATATGCCTGACCAAGGTCCGAGCCCTCAGGGTGAGGGATCGGCCAGTAAGGTTCGTCAGGCTTGTTGTTTACGCCTTGAAATACGTACGTGCCCATGATTTTAGGTTAAAGAATTCATGGTCGCGAAGGCGCATCTGGTGAGAAAGCGCCTGCCTCTTGAAATAGATCAGAGCTGAACTTTCCAATGTGCTATTCTATCACACTCTGATAGTTAATACGCAAATAATTGGTAAACCATACTGAGTGCCCCAAATTCAACAGATTAATGTTGTGCATTTGATATGGACTGTATTGTGACATCCTCGTCCTCGAGCTTGGATCTAATTAGAGAATTTCCAGGAGTCAAAATTCATTAGCTTAAAAAGTTCACTATTGCTTGCTTCCATACAACTTACAGAGGGAGACAATACTCCCAGATACTCCAAATGGGTTGTTGGTTTAGTTGTAAATTCGATTGAAATTTAACTTTCAAATGCCTAAGCTAAGCAGAGGGTCATAGGTTCAAATCATTATCAATTTTGTAAATTAGTTTATACCCGAAGCACGATCGTGCTGTGTTGGGCCTGTGTCCTGGTGTTCTGGACAAAATTAGAAACCCAATTCTTGAGCATACATAGATTTTGTTATATCTAAACTTAATGGCTATTATGTCGGACTGGAATTTGGTCAAATGTATATCTTCTTAATATCGGCGTCCATGAACCTTCTTTTCCTGGAGTCGTCATGTTCCACGAATTACTCTAGGGTACGTCCCACGTGATATACTTATGATAGATTTAACATAGCCACGCCTAATAATCGTATAGTCTTGTAAATACCTAAGGGAGAACGAACATTCTAAAGACGCGGAATTAATCGCGGCGCCATTCAATTTGCAAATTGTTTAAGTGGTCAGTCGAGAATAGCGCGATGTGGCTAAAAGTAGAAAGAGTACAAAATCGAAGTTAATCATGAGATGGGTGTCCGCTCAATATGTAGCCTAGTTTCTTATAGTTTATTTAACCAAACACTCCCTACTAGTACATGTACCTGAATGCTACATGGCTTATGCATAACACTATCCAAGCACTTCTAGGCTTTACCACTATAATCATGGATAATGCTCGTTCCCTAGCTACTGATGGGAAAATAACATAATTAGACTGCACAGTATTACAAAACCTCATGTGTTCGCCACTTATCTAGGTTTTCTTACTATATAAGTAAAGATCAGCGTGTGCCCAGTTCATCTAAGAAGAATTCTCAGCAGGATTAGGGGGAACAAGGAGGCGATTAAACCACCAACAGCCTGCCGAAGACGCCTTTTCAATCCAAACACATTTTATAAATAGTTGTACAGCGAGTTAGCCGCATGCTTTATATTCACCTCAATTTCCTTGGGGAGGGTTCGCTTCGGAGCATTGAAGATGGAGCCCGACCCTTGACAAAGGGGGTACCAAGACCCATTTTCTAATAATCTCCGTTGCATACGTATACGTATTGTACATACGGCCTGTGAGCTTAAAACCCGATGATGTACGAGCTAGAAGCTCGCTTATTTTAGAGCTTGTTAAAACGAACCTGGAATCTGGAGCAGGGCGATGAGAATGGAAATAAGGGGTTAGTCAGGCAGCTAGACCAGCTGCAGCTGTGTGGGGTGTATAGGAAAGTAGTTGCTGGAGGAATGAGGCGGATGTATGTAGCAAATAAATAGAGAGTGAGCTGCTTCTAATCCATAATTGATGCCTAAAGACTCATAACGTATCTTAGGAATTATGTCTGGGCTTCTGTCTGAGTATTATAAAATGGATTCTTTTGCTCTTCCATGTTATAGTCAATGATCCCGTGATTTTCTACAGTATAATTGCCACCGCAACTAACTATATTAACTAGCTCATGTGCGTGGCTCCAGTCGATTGCAACTCGTTGGTGTCGTACAGCTTTTAGCGCGAATTTCCGAGTGTCTGACGAGATGACTAGCGAGGAGATGATGCCATAGAACTGATTTTTATTCTCACGAGACCTGTGTTACCTAACGTATTGGCATTTCAGCTTCTGATTACGACGGACAATGTCCCGTGAGATCCGATCATTTTGCAGAGCAAGCTATGTCTAACTACATACGAGTGTCAGCACGGATAATATCCCTCAAAGCGAAAGCCGTGATTCAACTATTATTACACTATAGAAATAGTAGTGTAATAACGCCGTGGGTTTGCGATAGAACCGATATCTTTGGTTGCCTATGGGAATGATTCCTGGTATGGGAGATTCCCAACGATCAACAAGAACAGGGATTGTTTGAATGACAGCATTCGCTACTGCTCGAATGAGGAACTATCCCGTCCTATGGGTCCATCTAGCCTTGTGGTTTCAAGCTGTTGGCTTGCACAAGCGGGCCGGCAGTACCGAAGATCTCTTCTCCAGTTCTCCAGATGCAGAGCGCCGACTAATTAGCCAAGTGATCGCTAGCTATATTTATGCCATTAGTCGCCTTAGCTGGCCCTGAATCTACCGCCAGTTCTCACCGCGCTGGCGTAGCTGAAATCAGGGCTAGGACGGTGGCGGATTCTGGGGTTGACAGTTGGGTACGGTCATCTTCTCTGGTTGGTGTTGTCAAGATTGGTGGAAAAAGGGCAAAAGCCGGGGTGGGGAGGAGCTTAAAGTATTTGGAACTCCTCGCCTTTATAGATATCATGCGTCTGTGAGATGCACAAGACGGCCTATAATCCAAAAATTTATTGGTATTCTTACTTATGCATACATTGAAAGCTAAACGTGTAGTGCACAGAATATAGAATACGCTATCCCCCCTGCAACCTGCGATGCTACATTATCCTTTGCTTTTGGGGGGCTAAGTGTGGTCTGGCTATATCTACCTAGATAATAGCTGTTTACAAGTAGGCGAATGCGCAAGCGAGAGCAAGGCCATAGAGCATTCCAGACTATGTCCAGCGTAAAGTGCTGGCGTGACATCGCGACATCTGGTAACTTGACACGTGAAACCCCTGCCTAGAATCTTACTATATTAGACTAATAATTCCATTGACTCGGAGCCAGGTAGGTGGGCTTGTTAGTGTTGTGCAGGCGAGCTTGATAAATTGAGGAATCTCACCACATGCTGGGGACCTAGTCAGCAGCAGGGCTATCGGCAAGACGGCTTCCAAAGCCGAATGTGGCGTTCTTGAGCTGCACTGCGGTATGCACCCAAGCATGCCTCGAGAAGAAGCTTTTCGGCAGCTCTGGGAAGGCGAGCCGCTAAGTTGGTTTAAGGATTTGCTGAAAACTACTCTAGTATCAGCGACTAACGAGATAGGTATTGATGGCACACCAGAGGTGTTACCCCATGAGGGGCGAGGATTCGTAGAACGGTAGAACGACGTCTAGAACTTATGGTCCGCAGACTTCGCACTACCCCAGTGTAGGGTAGCTTTGTACGTTGTGGTCTTTCCCGCATCTAGACGTGGAGGAAACCGGTCCGCTTTCCCTTTCAGGTTCATAAGCAGTGGGGAAGTCTGGAGAAGTTTGGGGTAGAGATGGCCTGTTATAAAGCTCTCGTACGGCCGCTTTGGATTCAAGGTGTAATTGATGGGCATCTCCGAGCGTTGAGGTGATCATTGGCGGCTTCGGCTCAAAATCCATCGAACGAGAGTATTATACGGCATCGAGCGTGGACACGATGGGTGCCACGGAACACAGCGATAGGGCGACGACGGCGACCTCGATCGAACCGGTTGTCGTTGTGAGTGAAGGCATTGGCAAGACCGGCAACATCGAGGGCGCAAAGGCCAAGGAGGTGCACAATGTTAGTAATCCTCGTCGATAGCCAGGGAGTGTGCTACCGTGTTTAAGATCTCGGGATTAATGAACGTACATTATAGGCGGAGCTCTATGCTGCACTGCAGGAGTCGAAGATCAATGTGTGGAGCAAAGAATCACGGGTTCTGTACTGTTCGACAGCAATCCCATCCTGAATAATGCTTTCGGTCAATACTGACTCTTCGTTCAGTGGGTATCTTCACGGCTTTCCTCTGCGCCTGCGCCAATGGCTACGATGGTGAGACATCCCCGTTCCAATCAAATCGGACAAATTGCTGATGAATTCCGGCCTCTAGGATCCCTGCTCACCGGCATCATCGCCATGAAGCAGTTTCAGAATGTCTTTCACAGTGGTACAGAGGGACCAACCGTGTCCCTGCTGTTTTCCCTATATACAGTGTAAGTGCTCTTCGGATGAGGGAAGAAAGTTGCTAGCCGCTGACCGGGGTCTTGATACAGTGGCTCAATTGTCGGTGCACCCTTCGCCGCCATTGTTTCGGACAAGCTCGGACGCCGTAAAACAATGTTCTGCGGTGGTGTAGTCATCATCATCGGTACTGCCATCATCGCCAGTAGCTCAACGATCCCGCAGTTTGTAGTTGGGCGCTTCATCCTCGGTGTTGGTATTGCTACTATGACAGTGGGCGCTCCAGCCTATGCCATTGAGATCTCGCCCCCGCACTGGCGTGGCCGTGCTACCGGTAAGATTTGAAAACTTGGGTGTGGAGGTTTGGGTGTCTTTCTGACATGACAATATTAGGCTTCTATAACTGTGGATGGTTTGGAGGATCAATCCCTGCGGCCGCCATTGTGTTCGGTACCGAGTACATCCAAAGCAATTGGTCATGGAGACTTCCGTTACTTCTTCAAGCCTTCGCCTGTGTTCTTGTCATGTTCACTATTTGGTTCATCCCTGAAAGCCCTCGGTGGCTTATTGCCAACGGCAAGACTGACGAAGCTCTCGAGTTTCTCGTCAAGTACCACGGGAATGGCAACCCGAACTCCCGCTTAGTACGTCTGGAGATTGAAGAAATGAAGGAGAATATTCGTATGGATGGTATTGATAAGAGGCCATGGGATTGTGAGTTGTGCTATCACCTAGGCATCTGCACAAGAGTTCGTAGACCGCTAACCGTCTCTAGATCGCCCTATTTTCCTTTCGCATAATGGTCGTTGGCGATTTGCCCAAGTTATCATGATTTCTGTCTTCGGCCAGTTCTCAGGAAATGGGCTCGGTTACTTCAATACAACTATCTTCAAGAATCTTGGGATCACCTCGGTCTCGCAGCAGCTCGGATATAACCTACTCAACTCTGTCCTATCGGCAGTGGGTGCGCTTACCGCCGTGTCGCTGACGGATAGAATGCCTCGACGACCAGTATTGATATATGGTACCTTCGGTGAGTCTTGCATGCCCCAGTGTCACGTAATACGAACCACGCTGACCCCCATAGCCTGCGCCGTTGCCCTTGCCCTAAACTCTGGCCTATCTGCTGCGCTAGATTCTCAGGGGGATAATATCCAAGGCTCATACGCTAAGGGGGCTTTGGCATCCTACTTTTTATTCAATATTGTCTTTTCTTTCAGTTACACTCCTCTACAGGGTGTCATCCCAGCCGAGGCATTGGAGACGACTATGCGAGCCAAGGGGTTGGCAGCTTCAGCTGTTATCGTCAGCATTATCGGATTTATCAATCAATTCGCCGGTCCGATCGGTCTTCAGAATATCGGCTACAAGTATATCTTTGTCTTTGTCGGTTGGGATCTAGTCGAGACCGTCGCCTGGTATTTCTTTGGGTAAGCCAACTTCCATTAGTTTACTTACTTGTTTTTTCTTCCTGGCTAACACTACTATTAGCGTGGAATCTCAAGGCCGCACGCTTGAGCAACTGGAATGGGTTTACAATCAGCCGAATCCTGTCAAAGCTTCGCAGAAGATTGATAAGATCATCGTCCAAGCTGACGGAAAGGTCACCGAGAAAGTGGTGGAGGATGGTGCTTAAGTCTAAGTGGGGAGATCAGCAGTGCGAAGAGCTGAATTGTCTACGCAGGTGACATTGCTGAAGACGCTGTGTGACCATTAATGCATGAGGAAATGCATGTGGTGATTGCATTACTGGGTAATTGTATTATCGCACAGCAGACTAAATTGGATACCTATGATGTAAATGCGCTCTCGAGCCTCATCTCATCAGTCCGACAGTCCGACTCGAGAAAAAAAAGATCAAGGGAAAAAAAAGGCACACCGCAAGCAACGTCACGTTGCGGCGCGCAAGTAGTATACCAGATAAGAAGGTGAGTATTAGCGATCAGGAAGTTCCCGAGGATATGCCTCTCTCATGCAAACAAGACGCTTTGGTCTCAGAGCTTATACTTCGACTAGATAACTTACGGCGTGCCCGCTAGATGAATCGATTAACCCCCCACGTTCTTTGGCGCTTGAAGCGCAAAAGTCGCCTGCCTCGGGAAGATTGTCTATTAACATGTAGTATCAATCACAAATAGGCACCACATCCTATCCCAATGCCTCCTCAGCTACATGCCCCTGGTCTAGGTGCCTCTAAATAGTCAGCTGCAGTTGGCCACTTCGCAACGGCCGCCCGAATGAGACGACCTCTACCTGATTCGGCTTCCATCCCCGGGAGTGACAGGTCACATCACTAGCCCAAGCACTAGCATAATCGAAAAGGTGACATGATAGACACTGCATAACCAATCGTAGATCTGGATTTGGTGTTGAGGAAGCCAATATAGTCCAAAATAACAAGATATGATGTGGAAGTGGCACTGTCAATCGTCTTCATGCCTAAGAAGCGGAGCGATGCGCGCTCAGCCGCTCTAGGACTGTAGGACAACTTATGCAGTTGACAGACTTCAGGGCATCCGGTTACCTGCCTATGTACGCCGTCACACTCCACTCATTCCGACTTATCATATATATGGCTTGCAGTCGGGTCTGGTTCTGGTTGGGGGCACTGCATGCTGCATGTGCGGGTGAGCTGCACCAGACATAACCTGAAGCCTCAGGACGGCGATTGGTCTGTCTTGCTGGATTGCTCGAGCATACCTATTCGATGCTCGGCCAGGCTGAGGACGGTTGAAATCGGCCCTTCCGTTGCCACCACAATTCTGCGCTAGGTGAGCACGGAGCCAGGGGATGAGATGGGAGCATGGGATGGGACAGAATGCGGTATCATGGGGCGTGCGTTACGGGGGAGGGTGGAAGAAATTTGCTGGAGAANTTCGGACGCGCTAGATTAATTATGTCTAGTTAGTTAGCAACAAGGTGCATGCTTAGTGCTGTGACAGAAAAAGCCTACTCCCCCACCTATCTACAAGGTAATGCATATTTCCCACGTGGAATCCGTCATTTGTTGGTGATAGGGGTCCTTGGCTTTCTGACGTCAGCCTCAACTGATTGATTGAAGGTATCACGTGGATCCATCAGCGACTTGTACAGTTGCCACAAGAGGCTCCTACTGCCTCCTCGCAGCTGGATGGGGAGATAACATTGCTGAGCTCGGCCGAGACATGCATTCCATCCACCGCACGGCATTTACATAGACGTATGAGTAAGTCGGTTGATGGGGGCCCGGAGAATTTACGTAGTTTAGCACCTCTTACCACTCACTTGCTACGCTCTTCTCTCTTCACTGTCTCGATATGATGAATGTCTGACATTGGGGATCGGAGGGCGCGCCAGGGATTACCTTCTATGTCGGAATATACGTACTTACTAATTATGATCTATTACAACTAGACATGAAGTCGAAGATCGCCTGTCCCCATGCGATCGGGGATCAGGGTCCTATTTGTGGAACTAGATACATGTAACGTTCGTAAAGGAAAAGCCAAACCGTCATTATGTGTATGCGTATCATGCTACCGATGTAGATAATAGGCTTCAATAAACTTCCTAATACCCAAGCCGCGTTACACGACGCTTCAGCACAGGAAGAATATTAACGACCTAATGTGCATATGCATATTATCTCCCACAAATAAATCCTTTTTTTTACCCTGTGTTCTGTGTGTGGCACCTCTCTGTTTGGCAGGTTAACCCGATAAGTCCTATAGTCACCGGACATTACAGGGATCACAGCTCAGAGGAGGAATTCGGGGCCCATCCTCAGCATCCTACTATGCTTGTACACTACCGGCGAAAAGAAAAACTAGCCTTGGTAGACTAGGACAGATTAGCGAGCAGCACGCACGGCTCCAAACATTTAGGCGTAACTGCGTCTCTTGGAAGCAGATTCGGTCCCCGATAGCCCCTCAACGGGGTCCCATGTGATGTGAGGAGGGAGGCTCCGGTCACACAGCCGCACTAGCTCATATAGAGTAAAAGAATTGGAGACATTTGTTGCATGCTCGTGCTCTCCGGGGGGTAGATGTCACGGTAGGCGCTGTTTTGAAACAAGATGTTGAATAAGTGGTATTATGTATGGGTATGTTTGGCTATATGCCTCCATATGAATTGGAAAGCTAGACAAGCTGGCATTTCTACACTACACTTAAATACTGCAGGTAAATCTACTACAAAATCTTTATTTGTATAGATATTATACCCATCCAATGAATACGAAGCCATCTCAGTACGCATAATGCATAAGACTATAAATAAAACGAAAATCTTCTAGAAATCGATCGCCTACCTGGGGCAGCTGAATGATAACTGTTAAACCTATCGGAGAGTTTGCTGTGGCACCTTGGCGGTTTGATATGACACCACATCTTACTTCGACCTCCTAACGCTGTTGCCTGAGCGCGTGATAATTTAGGCCCATGTTCCAATGAGACTAATAGGTGCCGTAATGAACGAGTAATAGGATGGCAGTATGGCACTAGCTTCGCCGGTAAGTCGAACCTAGTGCCGTAGAAGTCTCAGATCTTCATTCCTCCTTTCTGGATTTTCTGGGTTTAAAAGGCAGCTCGCGACCTCTATTTTTGTGATTCGAGGTATCATGGACACCAACTGAGCTGTCAACACTCTCCATCTTCTATAATACCTGATTCTCTTTCCTTACCCACTTCGTTTTTACAATGGCTCTAGAGGTCGATAGACACTTCGCTTCAACCTTGATTGTTACCCCTGAGTCTCTAGATGAGCGTGAGCAGCTCATCAAGAGGGCGTTGCACCAGAAGATCTTGGTGCCGGATATTCTGTCGCTCTTGCCAGCATGGATTAGTGAAGTCCAACCCGATGTAGATGAGATTGATGAAGAGATCGATCAATGGCTTCCAACGTGAGTGTTTTACACAAACGTGTACCAAATGAGGGTTATTTAACAGTCGACCAGTGTCAATATAGATGAGAAGAAGAAAGCTAAACACAGAGCTCGTGGCAACTATACGTTGCTCACAGCAGTTTACTACCCACACTGCAAGAAGGATAAGATGCTTGTCCTCACCCAATTCTTGTACTGGATATTCTTCTTTGACGACGGTATGGGTTCAGTTTCCATGGAAGCCCCTTGGGGTATGCTGATATGTAAGTAGAGATCGACAATGGCGGCGAGCTTGCGGAAAATCGGGAAGGTACTCGCCAGTGCTGCCAAGAGGCAAACCAATGTATTGATGATTGTTTGGGGCCGAACCCCGACTATACCCCTCCAGAGGGCTCGCGGGGAACTGTGGAAATGTTCTATCCCATCCTGAGGGATTTGCGTGCTGGTCTCGGCCCAGGCTCAACCGAGCGTCTGCGACGGGAACTTCATGATTACGTGAACGGCGTCAGCCGACAACAGCGAGTGCGGACGGCGGGTCGTTTGCCAACTCCGGGGTATCACTTCCAGATCAGATCTGACGACGTTGGTGTGATTCCTAGCATTACGCAGAACGAGTTTGCCATGGAGTTTGAGCTCCCGCATCATATCCGTTATCACGAGGCCATGGAGACCATTGTGCAAGAATGCACTAAGATCACTATCTTGCTGAATGATATTCTCTCATTGCAGAAGGAATTCGTGAGTACCCTTGCCTTCCCCGCCCTACACGACATGCATCACCCTCCTGTGACAGGCAAACATCAGACGGCATGTCAGCTGACTTAGAACTATCACAGCGGGTCTCTCAACTTGAGAACTTAGTCTTGCTCTTCATGAACACGTACGACCTGTCCCTGCGTGGCGCTGTTGATCAGGTGCTCGATCTCATACGTGAGCACTACGCGATCTGCGTAGCCGCGGAGGAGAGACTCCCCTGGAGTGAGACGGATGAGAAACTGAACGAGGATATCCGGGAATATGTTCGCGGATGTCAAAGATTAGCTACCGGTACTGCTTATTGGAGGTATGTTCTACATTACAATCTCTGTTCGTCTTTGATATGATGCTAATCCTTACAGCTATTCCTGTTCGCGGTATTTTGAGCTTAGCCAGGTAAACGAGAAGCGAGAAGTATTGCTTGACTTATCGTACGTCGACTAGCGAATGGTGTGGTGTACGTCGGATTGTGCGAGGCCAGAAGAAGAGGATCTAAGGAATATCATTACCCCCTTCTCTAGGAAATGCAACCTCAGTGCTGTGCTGTTAGACCAACCCACTGCAGAAGAGTCTGGTAACTCAAATTGGTTGGGCGGATGGGCACATACATAGAGCGGTCGCGTTGGCAGCAGTATCAAGTACAGTATACACAAAACACGCAGAGGTTAGACTAGTCAGGTTGATGAACAATCGAATTCCCGGAACCTAGAAGATTCTTTCATGCTATATCCGTGTGTACTTAACATTCACCGTAGCTTTTCACATGTGAGTACGACTGTTTGCGGTTAGTGTATTCTGTAGTAATAATTACTTCTGGTGAATTCTGCATATCTCGGCAAGTTGCCGTGTA
The DNA here is from genome assembly GCA_029590615.1 of Nemania bipapillata. Classification (NCBI taxonomy): domain Eukaryota; kingdom Fungi; phylum Ascomycota; class Sordariomycetes; order Xylariales; family Xylariaceae; genus Nemania; species Nemania bipapillata. Next base: position 4,617 of record JAPESX010000550.1, on the reverse strand, counting down.
GAAATGTCTCGGAGAGCGTCTTCCAGAATGGGTTAGGGTTACTTTTCGGATGAACCTTCATGCTTCATATTTCCTTGGGATCGATAATTTTAGCGCGAGGCTCGTGCCATGTGCACAACTTCAGGGATCCCCTGCACCGTACTGAGAGACATATGAGAAGTAGCTCCTCAGGGATCTCTACCGGGTCTTATAGGCAATGGGGTAGAGATAGAGCAAGTATCCTGTACTGAACCTAGATCTCCGAGGGGTACCGTATTTCGGGCATATAATAATGACCTACATATAGGTAGGGTACACTACATGCTGTACAAGTAGGGATGTAATGTTTGGGTACCATTAAAGCGCCGCGCGCGGCAGTCCTACCTACCTACTTATGTAAAATACAGCAGCCAACAGTACTTACACCTCCTTGGGCTCAAGCACACCACAGGTCAATACCTCCTCAGTAGGCCAGCCCATTTTGATCGGAACCATCTCGCGCGTCTGGTCAAAGTGCACGCTCCCGTATCGCAAATATGCGGCAAAAGTGGCCTCCATGTTATCCTTTTCTCGGTGTTCCTCCGAATCCCACAAGTCTGCCAAGAACGAGTCCAGGGCCCCTGCCGGGCCGTGAGACAGCTTCATAGTAGAGGTGTGAGCGAGCGCGTCAGTCACGAATTTCTCTGCTGCCTGCCACTTCTCATCCTTGACTACGCCCTCGCCCGTGCGCTTGGCAGTGAGCAGCTCGAACTGGCGGGCGCCCGACCAATTCGTCTGCTGCTGAAGTAGTACGTCTCCTGGAGCGCTGGGAACAGCAGCGTGTGATTGGAGAAGTACTCGGGTCCGTTGAAGCCATCGGACGGATCTACGAGCTTCCGCAAGCGTTCGAAGCACATAAAGGCAGCTAGGTAGTCACTAAATGTTTCCATCATGGTGCCCAGGTTGGGGCAGTTGAACTTGTCAACTGGTGGGCAGAGAAGAGGGAGGTGTCGCAACAGGGGGTGGTTGTGGAATCCTTGCGCGTTCGTCACCCCCCCTGACCACAGCGCCATGTAAATGTCATGCCACCGTCTAATGAAAGGGTTCCCCCTCTTCGCAGCGATAAACCCGTTGAGCATGCACTCCACGCCGGGGCGCATCTCGAGCGTGAACCCCGCCATTTCGTACGGGCTAGCTGGGTCCTCGATCTCCTTCCAGCAGATGTCGTCGATGGATCGGAACAAAAAGGTACCGGCGTCAATCCAGACGCCGCCATATTTCCAGAGCAGTGGCAGCCGGACAAGATCCCCCGAATGGGGACCAACATTTGGACCGTCCATAGTGCCGTTATTGAAGGCATCGGGGAAGTACGAGCTCTCCACGAAGCGTGACACGTTCGTCTCCGAACCAGGCACCTTATCGAGAAGATGAACAGTCCATTCCGGTCCCAGTCTCCGAACCCAGTTGATGACATTCCGCTGAACCCAAGGAGGCATGTTAGTGTAGCCAGCATGCCAAAATGCCCAGACATTCTTGTCAGAAGTGATGGGATGCGGCTTCCGGAGCCATGCCCCTATCTCATCATCGTTCCGGAGGTCAAGCTTATAGGGGTCGACGAGTCTCAGCCCTGGTGGTATCCCAAACTTTGTGACTAAAGAGGTAACGGCCGACTCAGGTAGTCCGCTCATAGCTGTTGCTGGGAAGGCCATGCTGGATCGATTTGGAGATGTTGCCAACGATCACGACTCGCCCAACTTATTTCAGGTTTGGTTGGCTATTTATCAAGCCCTAGGACGCCTCTTAATGAAGCCCCATGACTGCATGATCAAAAGAACCCGCGATCTGAAACAGCCTTCTCGACTCCTGTCATATCTTAGCTAAATTGATCCTCAATATGACGCCTCCCGTCTGATCACATAAGACTAGCAACGATAGGGCTACTTACGCGACCTTGGCCGAAAACCTTGCCTGCATCAATCCAAAGGGATGATGCGGCTAATAATCCCCCGAGCGCGAGAGGTAGGTGCAAACTAGAGGATTATGCAGACGCCAAGACCAACCATTGGCGGAAATGACAAGGATCGTGTGATTCTATTGTAAGACCAAAACTATGTGTATGCGAAAGTTGGCTATATACACAGACGCATCAAATTACCTGTCAGATAAATGTTAGCTGCAAGAATGCTCTGTTTGTGGCGAACTTGAGGTAGAGGGTGCCTAGAGTACCTCCAAAGAGGAATTCGGTAATGAATTTCTTTTTCCAATGAAGATAGGACCTAGCCGGGTAAGAGGCAGGTAAGATAGTGGCATGGTCGCCTTGGTCTCGGTGAAGTTTTGGCCGACAAGTCTTTCAAAATATTAAATCAGCATGATAGGAAGTGTCAGTATCAGTAGTACTAAGTCAGCATTGGAAGGGACAGGTCAAATAGATACTACATCAATTACCTGCGCAGCGGGCGAGGCGGTTATGATGAACTCCCTTATTCCGCCTGCCAAAATCTGCAGTACTTAATATCTGGTGAATGCCTCTCGTGTTTAGTCGTCAACACCAAACCTGTTTTAAGAGATTGTTTAACAACCTATAAGTCGTCCTCGTTTAGATGACGAGTAGCGTTGTCGATATTTCACCAAGCTACAGGATTGGTAAGTGTGGTAGTAGCGAATGGTGTCCTGTCTCTCCGATCATCCCGATCGAATATAGGCTGCAGTAGTGTCTCTGAGAGCTGTACGGATGTCTATAAGTGGCATAGAGGGTGGTAGTGGCTGTATACTACTGGTTGTACATAGACATCTCACTTGCTCCGTGTCAACACGTGCCTGCTCCTTGATGAATAATGGCGATATGCCGATTTCACGATCAAGCTCCGAAACTAGTCACATGTGACGATACCTTGGGTAAAAAGCCAACTTCCATAAGCCCGGAATGGAGGCAGCCTGCACACCATCACCTATGTATCCTGCGACTATCGCGGAGTAAGTGGCTGCTCTCCCCACCCTCATACCAGTTGGAAGATATAAATGGCTCTGGCGAAAGATACTAGTAGATATGGAAAGAGTTGGCGCGGCGACTGACATCATCGTTGAACAAGGTTAGGTCATATCGGCAAGTGGTATCCTTAGACAGCTAACTTATAACGAAAACAGGCCGTGGGCTTAGTTTTCTTCGGTGAAGTTGTCGGTGCTGTATCATGCTGTATCATTCGAAATGGATTCATCATATATATCAATTCTTTGGGCATTGGCTACTACGGCCATGACCATATTTCTAGGAAGCGTCATTATAAACTCGCTCAGACAGTATAAGACATTTACGCTTCCTACAGTCGGAGCAGGAACAGATGATATCAATGCTCTCAAAGAACGATATGTGAAAGAAGCAGACATCTTGCTTCGAGAGGGGTATGAAAAGGTAAGCTACTCATGGGTATCTTCGGGCCCTGTCGGGCATCTGATCACTCCCACAGTTCAAGAACAACATATTCCAGGTCATAACGCCAGATGGACCACGAGTGTTTCTACCAAGGAAGCTCGCTTGTGATCTCAAGTTACTTAATCGACATAAGGCAAGCGGGATGAAGGCTTTGGCGGATGTTAGCTACTAAGCAACCCCTCACTAATAAAACACTAACTGACAAGAGACAACCTTATAGCGCCATATTGGCCAGTACACGACCATTGCCCACGAGAGTGACATTATGCTGGGTGCTATCAAGATTGATCTAAATCGTAACCTAGGCAACTTCGTTGAACACGTAGAGCATGAGATCGCACATTGCTTCAAGACCCAATTTCCACCATGCGATGGTCAGCCAGAACCCTGATTTCATGCGTTCGAATTCCCAGGTTAACAGCGGCGGCAGATTGGACAGCAATAGACTTACATGAGAACCTCCTTCGTGTCGTGGCACAGGCTTCAGCTCGCATCTTTGTTGGATACCCTATGTGTCGCAATGAGGAATGGCTAGAATGCAGCACCAGGTTCGCAGTGGATGTCATGATCGGGGGCGAGAAGCTCAAACAGTGGCACCCATGGCTACGCCCCATAGTCTATAAGTTCATACCAGAGATAATGCGAATTCACGGTAACCACAGGAAAGCATTAGAGCTTCTTCTCCCTGAACTAGAGAGGCGAGCCAAGGAACCCGAGAACTCAAGCCCTCGCAACGACATGATCGAATGGATGCAACAGCGGGCCAATAAACTTGGGGACACGGCTTTCGATAATAAGGAGCTAGCTAACCTGCAGATGCTAACTGCCACTGCCGCAATCCACACAACTAGATTAGCCATTACCCATGCCCTCTATGATCTGGCAGCGAGACCTGAATACATTGAACCCCTCAGGAGGGAGATATTCGAAGTCACAAGGGGCAGCAACGGCGTACTTCGAAAGCAACATCTCACAGAGATGAGGAAGCTAGACAGCTTCATGAAAGAGTCCCAGAGACATAACCCTCCCTCCGTTGGTGCGAGCTACACCTCCAATCTCTCCCTCTCCCTCCTCACTCCCTCATTCTTTCCCCACTCTCTCCCTATCCGCTTCCTCACTCCCAAGTCAACGTCGTCCACGCCATACTAACCTTCACTACCTCCCAGCTACCTTCCAGCGCAAGGCTCTAGTGCCCCTCGAGCTCTCCAACGGCTTCCACGTCGCGCCGG
>JAPESX010000055.1:0-33032 GCA_029590615.1 Nemania bipapillata | reverse complement strand
GTTATACATGCACTATGTCGAGTAGTTAGCTCTTGGGGAATCGATTAATTAACTTAAGCGTAATAGTGTTCTTCACAATGGAAGAAGGGATGTATATAGGTTTGGGTGAGAGAAAAAGATGCTTGAGTCTTGTCACGGTCCTTATAAGTGCCTGCAAACGGTCAAGTCTCCAACTTGACAACGTTCTACTTTTGGTGGTGTTGTGGTATAGCGTTGCAGATCTGTTCCGTGACAAGTCTAGAGGCAAGTACGTGAAGTTACAACTCATACAATTAATAGTTTGTTTACATAAGCCCCGATACTCTTCCATGTCGCCTTATTATCTTGATACTTGACAAATATGTATCTTGGCTATGACAGTGGGCTGAGGAAATTATGGGCTGCCTGAAGTTGAAACAAGCTTATGCATGAATGGCAGGACCCATCGTTCTCCGGGACCACGGAACCCTGGATTCAATCTGGGTCTCCTAAGTCGGATCTAGATAGGTGCGAAGTCGGTCTCGGAATTGGCCATAAACGGTTACGGAGATTTCATGTATTTTGGGACAGCCGCTGTCTAAGATCGGACGACCCGCCATTTTCGTCACGATGCAGGTAGGTACAAGTACATGGAAAATCCCATCGAATGATAGATAGGAAATAAATGCTCTCAATTCTTCTTGACTGTATAGAACAGCTAGATAAACGAGCAGCATTCGTTCTCCAGGCTAGCTTAGCTCATTACTATCACTAACCCGCCTCTTTCTGTACTGTTGAATTACCTGCTTTTTACCATTATCTCGTTACCTGACGTCGGGTGAAGCTGAGTTCGAGTTCCGGCGGCGCGAAGGTGAAGTGTTCCTGCATCTTTTCATCGAACGCTGCCAAGTTCTGACTTGGGGCCGCACGAATGTCATAATTGGCAATGATCCGTGATACTGTTGCCCGCATTGTAAGTAAGGCTAGGGGCTGGCCGACACAGCCATATTGTCCAATGGAAAACGGAGCGAAACAAGATGCGTCGCGTATCAACTCGCGTTGGGAATACCATCTTTCCGGGATGAATTCGTCCGGAGAAACATAGCAGTCCGGGCCTAGCATCAGAAGTTAGCTCATCTCGTCATCTTAAGAGCATGTCAAAGGGGGCAGGATACATACTACGGCCGACTACGAATTGTGGGCAGAACACGGTCGTGTTCCCAGGAATGAAGGTGCCCCCAATATCTAGACCGTCCGGCGGTGTGATTCGCGGGAGAATTGTCGGGACCGGCGGGAAGAGCCGCAACGTCTCGTTTATCACGCCGTTCAAGTGCTTCAGACCTGCCAGATCCGTGTGAGTATAGTCTTCGAGTTCGTTTCGTGGTAGGCTATCGATCTCGGCGCGGATCTTTGCTACGTGATGAGGATACTGGGCCAGATATCTGATGATTGTCGTCAAGGTGGTCGATGTGGTGTCACTAACTCACAAATCATTAAATGCTAAGTCTGAAGCTAGCACATGTGACTAATAACTCACCTTCCGGCAACGATAATAAGCTGCGCGTCACCCTCAAGTAGAGTACGATCAAATCCTGTAGGAGGTCGACCATTTAGGGGTTTTAGAAGACAACTCATAATGTCCTTCTTGTCCTTCTTTGCCTTTGAATCGTGTTATTTGGGTGTAAGAGAGGTCGAGGAATGATATAATCCCACTTACCTCCATGCGAGCCTCGAGTTGTGAGATGCAGTAACTTATGAACCCCCACCAATCCTTCGTCGCACCGGGGATGCTCGTCACGAGGCGGAAGAACCACATAGGGAGTTTATACCCAAGCGCAAAGAGTCCCGCGTTAAGAAGTTTGACCGCTTCGTGCTCCTCGTTGGTCTCGAGCATCCCGAATGAGCGGCCAAAGGCAAGCTCACCCATCACGTCGAAACTGTATGACTTGAACAGCTTCGTCACATCCATTGAGCGTCCATCCGAGTCCTCGATTGCCTTGACTAAGAGTTCGCGGTACCAAGCCATGCGTTCGTCGTAATCTACGAGGTTTCTGTGCCCAAATGCCGTACTCCAGATACGCCGCCGATGGCTATGCAGGCCGTCGTCACGCGTGCTTTGCAACGACACCATGGGATGGGTTAGGTCGTACCAATCGGCCTTGCGACATTTGGAGTCGAGACCGTAGATAGCCTGGACAGCTCTGGGGTGCGCTATCGACAAGTCGTTCGAACCAATCTGTAAGAATTGGCCATATTTCTGATGCAGCTTGAGGAGCTGTCGGAATGCATCTTGTTTCCTGGTGTAAGTCGCGAACCAAGCGCTCGAAACTTTGCAACCGAGAGGACCCGGAAAGTTCCTTAGAGGGTGGAAGAAAACGCGGAAGAGGACAAGACTAGAATATAGACCGCCGAAATAGCTGCTGGCTATCACGAGAGTCCTGAAAGTAGCGATTCGACTAGACAATTGGAAGAAATAAGAGTGGATGAAGATGCTCAAAACAAAAGCTGTGATAGCAGCTAAGACATATCTGCTACTATATAAGTGGTGCTCTCCGACTCGGAAGAACGCCAAATGAGACGTGACACCAACTACAAAAATGGGAACCAATATGATAGCCTCCATGACGATGTTCGAATGGGGTTGCAGAAAGAGAGTTAATGGAATCCAGGGGTTCTCTGGTATACCCCGCGTTCAGTGGTCGGTCATCACACATCTCGTAAGATGCCCACGCTCGGCGGACGTGGGGATATATGTATGTCAGCATACATACATGGTACACACAAACGTACGCACGTACGTACATATCTACATGTAGTTTGTACCGAAATGTGCTGAACCGTAACACATGTATGACTGCATGAAAGCTGCCAGGTACTGTACAGAGTACAGCTCACAAACTTCTTCGACTGTTTGAAGCTAAGCTGTGTTGACGACGTGAGAAAGGAAAACCTAACCAGATGTGGAAAATGCGTTATTTTAACCCATGTGCTATAAGGATCACCAATATTACTAGGTTTCAACTTCGAAGCTTTTATTGTTATGTCAATGAAGCTCATTGTAGGATCAGGCTTCACGGCCCAGGAATCGGTATTTGGAATACCAATCACTAGTTCAATTGAATGCCGGCACCGCTTACCATTGCACTGATATGTCGCGTAACGAGATACCAGTAACCCGGTGTTGGAGTACAGACTCCAGGTTGCATCTATATAAATGAGCTTACCCCATTCAATAGAAACTCGCCACATCACATCTGAACTGAGGCCAAGCTGGGTTTCTGCCTACTTTCCACATGCCGTCTTTGTCTTTTAAAAGCCTATTGTGGCCAAGTTGTAGAGCTACGTTTCAAAGCTGCATCATGGTACAGAATAGACGAGCAGACAAAGGACAACGTGGAAACACATGAATGAGGATAAAGAGAGCCAGGGGAATAAATCAACGTGGCAAATTAGTCCTGAAGAGGAAATTACTGTATTAGGCATATCACAATCATCCTCTTGATAGACCAGTCTAGACTTTGTCGACCTTGAGAATCTCAATACAATAAACACGTAGTAGTATTGAAGGCCTGAAGCGGTCTACATACATGATAATAAACACTATATTAAAATCTTGATATGAGAGTCTTTGCTACACCCAGATTACAGAATAAAAAGTACTCTATATACTTAGCTACTGCCAGTCTCTTCCTTTAACTCTGCCGGAACAAGCTGCGACCTGCTCGCGATCTTCTTGCATACGTCGGTAATCGGCGCACTGCTCGTAAGATCAAATATGCTGATGTCGCTCTTCAACTCTAGCGCCAGCCAGTTCCGGAGCTCTACCGCCACAAGAGAATCTACTCCGTACGTGTATACTGGTTTTGAAGTATCGATGTCTGAGGCGGGGACCATGATGATTTTAGTCACCTTGGCTAGCAAGATGTCTTGCACAATCTCGCTTGCTGCATCGAGAGACGTGGCATGGCTGAGTCGCTCTATTGACCCGTCGCTACTGGGCTTATCTTCGTTGGCCGATGTCTCCTGGACATCCATACGTCGGAGATAGGCGAATTGTGAGAGCGTTCGGAGCCAGTAGTAATCCCCACCGCCCATAGTGTCCATCTGTGATGCCTGGACGGCACCGCCACTGCCGGCGCCGAGAATTAGTTGCGTGGGGAATGGGGTCTTTCCGTCCGCCGTGCCTGCTATCGCGCACTTGAGTATGTGGAGGAACTGTCTTTACCAAGGCTCGTCTAATTTCCCAATTGTCAGCAAGCATTCTTCTGTTACGGCAAGCGGGTTTCTGATGGTATTGGACTTACCAATTTTAAGGAGCTCGAATGCGCGGCTACATCCTTATGCTCTTCCACATAACCGATGTCTCTCATGAGTCCCAGGTCAATACTCTGAGCCGACAATCCTTGCGCGTGCCGATACTGTGCTAAGGCGTCTTGGAAAGTATTCCCTGCTGAATAGTTTGATTGTGAGATAGATCCGATGATTCCGGCTAGCGAAGACAGCTGAATGAAAAAATCAAGATCTCGAGGAAGCAACTCGTGCAGATTCCAGCTCCCTAGTCATACCTTGTTAGCTTCCAGCACTCAATTTTCTTGCAGATAATCTCTTACCTTGGATTTTGGGTCTCGTAGCTGTTACCCACTGCTTAAACGTCATCTTGTGGAACAACACGTCGTCTAAGACCATGGCTCCCTGAATCACACCTCGGATAGGAGGCATAGCTGCGGCGATCTCCCCAATGACCTGGCGGAGTTGAGATTTATCTGCAATGTCTGCTGCATATGGTCTCGCGTCCACGTCAAGAGCCTTTAATCTCTCTAGTACCTCCTGTGCCTCTGGCCGAGCGCCTCCAGACCGAGAGATGAATGCAATGTGGCGCGCACCATTCTCCGCCATGAAAANGCGCCTGTGCGCGACCTATACCACCCAGGCCACCTACAAGCAGATAGGTAGAGTTGGGATCAAGGTTCATGCGGATGGTTTGCTGCGGTGCCGCCAGCACTCGTGACTCAGGTGTGATACGAAGAACTAACTTGCCGATATGTGCTCCCCGTTGCATTGTACGGAATACTGACTCAACTTCGGTGAAGTCGTGCACCGCGATTGGTCGTATAAGGCCGATCGCACCTTGCGCGAAAAGTTGCAGGACCTTTGAAACTAAAGCAAAGCTCCTGCGTGGATCGGCGGTCATCATGTCCTCGAGGTTAACACACGCGAAGAGGGTGTTTCTGAGGAATGGTCGCATATCGAGCCCGCTGTTGCCTAGGATATCTTTCTTTCCAACCTCGATGAATCGACCATATGGCGCAAGGCACTCCCAGCTCTTCCGCAACCCTTCTCCTGCCAGGGAGTTTACAACTACATCAACTCCACGACCTTGAGTTACACGATTGATACCCTTGTCAAAGGACATGTCTCGTGAACTAAAGATATGCTCGGGCTTTACACCCAAGTCGATAATCGCCTGCTTCTTGGCGTTGCTACCTACCGTACAGAAGATTTCGGCTTCTAGCATCTTGGCAATCTGAATAAGTGCCTGGCCCAAACCTATGAAGAAAGTTAGCGACGGACATGGAAGCCAGGGGCCCGACTTGGGAATGGAAGAATCTCACCTCCAGCAGCGGCATGGATGAGTACGGACTCTCCTTTTTGTAGTCTAGCGACTTCAATCAGGGACTGGTAGGCTGTAGCATAGGCTATGGGGATCGTAACACCTTCCTCTAGCGTCAAGCTGGCAGGAAGAGCATGAACACAAGATTGGTGCGACCGGATAGAGGTTCGCATCGCACCTAGACCCATATAAAGAACGCGGTCTCCCGGTGCGAATTTAGTCACCTTAGCACCGACGCTACGGATGATGCCAGAAGCCTCGTAGCCCAATGCAGGATGCTGGATTTGGCCCATAGCAATCATAATATCCCTATGACATTCATGGTTAGTTGCCCGATTCTATAACACGGCGAGAATGGAAATAAAATACTCACAAAAAGTTCATAGCGCAAGCCTTGACTTCGATCTCGACATCTTCCTCCGGAAGCGGCTGAAAAGGCTCATCATCGTCAACGAAGTGAAGGGTATCCAACATGCCGGGTGTTCCAATCGTCAACTTGAGAGGCCGTTTAGGCTGGATGAGGTTCTCCACCTCCGGCACAGCACCAGACTCTGTTAGTGAAAGTGAGCGATTTAGAGCAGTCTCGGGGACGTAGCGTGGAATGCAAAACGCTCCATTTTGTTCAACAGTCTCCATCTCTTCAGGTACATCTTGATTAGATTCCCAAATGCTATAAAGCCTGCGGAGTATGGTGCGGGCTGCGGAATCAATGCCGGACGGCAATTCTCTGCAAAAGTGCAGTTCGTACAGACGACGAGAAGCGTCCTCCGTTTTCACGCATCGCAAAAGACCCGACACAATACGTCTGCTTGGATGCGCCGGTAGGTCGTCGGAATTCGATCTTGTAACCCAGAGAAGCTCTGCGCTATGGAGAAGAAGCTGCTTAAGTTGATCAAACTGCATCTCCGCTATCTCTTCAAGGAACGGATTCTCATACTCGAGAAGAGATATCACGGTTTTCCCTTGTGCGCTATCGACTGCTGTTTGGATGTCTTTGACCTCCGCCTTTGAGCCAAGACGCTCGAATTCGTCACGGATCAAAGAGGCAAGAGTGCCCGTAGCGCCAGTGTAATTCTCGGGCGTCACGATTATTACGTCTTTTGATGGAAGCTCCTGCTCATCTTCTCGCTTGCTGATGAGTACTGACATTCTATGAGTCCGCGAACAGTCTACAGTTGGTAATCTGATGTCTGCAGCAGAAAATCCGGCCTTTTTGAGGACGACATCCCATTCAGACTGTGATAGCAGGGGCCCGTTCTCTCTCCCATCTTCAGCGACCCACCATCCAGGCAGAGTTCCAAAAATAAAGGAACTAATATCGTTTGGATTGGTGTTCTCGCCCAAGACAAGATTGCCTCCGGGTTTCAGAAGACGTCTGCAATTTTCAAGTGTCTTTGTCATATCTTTTGTTGCATGTAACACCTAAAACCCATTAGTACCGGAGAGTGTTCGATGGGTCAAACTGATATAAGGTCGGGAAACTTACATTTACAGCAAGTACCACATCGTAGGACTCAGCCTCAAAGCCCTGCTCTATCGCGTCGCTTTCGATATCAAGTCTTTTATATTCCACTCGAGGCTCCCACTCATGAAGCAGCTCTTTCGCATGCTCAAACCACCCAGTAGAGATGTCAGTGAACGTCCATTTCGAAAAACGTGGGGTTTCCCCCTTTTGACCCCCTAGCGTCTGTAATACGGGAACGCTTGCTGAAGCTGTTCCTCCGCCGATCTCAATCACTCTCAAACGCGGGTTTTTATGGCCCTTGAGATCGAACCAATTCTTCAAGTTCTCAATGTTAATAGAGGAACCGTAGGTCTCACGGTAAAACCTAGATAGGTTATCCTCAGCCATCAAAACAGCTATAGGGGTTGTTTTCTGTTTGAAAATATCACCCAAGTTATCAAAAACATGGCGACAAAACTTTCCATCGAAAGGATAGGTTTTAAGGAAGCTCTCCATAATTAGGTCATCGCACTTGTCAGATATATTAGACAGAGTATCTGAGTCGGTAGCAGATGGCGTATCGCCATTCACGTGAGATGAAACGTGACCATTCGTCTTGGATGGCTCATGACCATTTGTCAGGGATACTCCATTCCCATTCACCTTGGATGATTCATGGCCATTTACCTTCTCTGGTTCATGACCATTTATCTTTGATGTGTGGCCATTGGTGAGAGATGGTGCATGGCCATTCACTGGAGTCTCACATCGCTTTCGCATCCATTCTGCGTACTTTTGTAGATACTCTGGAAGCGATGAAATTGTGTTGGGATCAAGACTTTTCAGCGCCCGCCGACACATAATCTTCACAGCCTCGTGGGACTGGGAGCAGAACTGGGCTAGCTCATCGTGGGACTGGCTATTGCCATCTAGTATTGCCCGCGCGTTTTCGATCTCGATAAGATCCACGTCAGGTTTCCAAGAAGGCATAGCACAAAGCTTAGTCAAAGACTGCTCCCGGAGCTGGGAGTCCCCAGGCAGGGTCTGATTGACACCTAGGCCAGTGAATGTTACTCCATTCATCGTAATTCCAGGGAGTGAATTGAAGGCTTCATTTCCAGCAATGATTGTGCCTATCATCTCTCTGATACCGCGACGTGACGATTCACAGAAACCATGGAGGACCTCACCCTGGTTGCGAGATATGTCATTCGAGATATGGATATTTCTAATAGTTGTCGGGATCCATATTTGCTTCGGGACACCATCCATGGTAGGGATCGCGACTAGCATAGTCTGAAGGCAAGCATCAAGAGTCGCGGGATGAATGAGAAGATCGCTTTCACAATTCCAGGGCATGGAAGAACGAACGTCTGGTATCGTCGTCTCGAACACAACAGTGTTGCCTTTTTGACGAATGCTCGTCAAGCCCCTGAATATTGGCCCTACATTATATTTAGCACTGGTCTTCATCACAAATCATGGAGCAATTAGACCTACCAAACTCAAGACCCTGGGATTTCCAGAGTTCATAGTGCGTCGGGCTTTCCACCACGTCCACACAAGTCGACTTCTTCGTATTCCACTCCTCTTGGCGCGCCACAATCTCTTGTGCTAGTTCTTTTCCGCTGTCAACTTCCGAAGCAAGCCTGGCATACTGGATTTCTATGAGGCCGCACGCGTGTTCTGCGTACGAATCATTGTCTTGGCAAGAGTAGAAAGTGAATTCATGCCATGCTCCAGCGCCGCTCCCCATGCCAAGCTTCCTCTTCTTGAGATGCAGGAAGGTTTCTATTCCCGTATCATTTTCAGGAATGACCAAAGGTCGGTTGATACAGAAATCGCGTAACTCAAAACCAACGACATCGTGATTGAGTTTGTCAGTTTGCGCAATCTGTCGTGCAGCTTCTACTGCAGCGCAAATCATTCCCGCTGCAGGGAAAATGACGTCACCATGAATCTGGTGATCTCGAAGCCAGGGCAGTTCTGAAACGTTCAGGTGGTTCCTCCACACAGGTTCTAGAGGGTTGTAGTTGTCTATCCGAGCACCAATTAAATCGTGTCTCGGAAATTCTGGGAAGCGGTGGTTCTTAGATGCCCTGGTCTCATGCCAATATGAAGTAGAGTGATTCCATGAGTACGAAGGTAAGTTAGCTAGGACCGTGCCTTGCCCGGGTACTTCGTTTCTGTTATTGACCTAAGGCCGAACACATTAGAATATTGCAGATAGATCTGTGGGAAGGCAATAAGGTACTTACTTTGTTGAGATCCACAGGGACACCCTTCGTCCACAGCCAAGCAACCGTGCGCAACGCTGTCAAAGCAGCGTTCTGTCCTCGCGTCAAGACGCTCTGGTATCCTACTTGCTCAACTTCACTATGAGCTGATTTGAATTGTTTGATAGGGCCGCCAAGCGCAGAATGGGGACCAATCTCAAGTAGAATGCCTGTCGCTTGAGACTTGCTCTTGAGACTCTTCCTTTCCAGATTCGCATAAAGCATATCTTCCAGTGCTGCCACAAATTGCACAGGGGAGCACAAATTGGTGACCCAGTAGTCGGCATTAAGCTGAGAACTAGGGATCCGACGGCCATCAACGGTAGAGTAGAATTGCGTTGACGATTGATCTACAGGCATGATGTCTGCGATACTGTTTCGATACTCTTCTGCGACGCTACGCATCTGAGGGCTGTGATAGGCGTTCTCTACTTGGAGCATACGACAGAATATGTTCTGCTCGTTGAAGGTGGTCTGTAAGTCCCTGAGAGCTGACCTATTTCCTGAGAGAGTGATGCTAGCTGGACTGTTAACACAGGCGACAACAATAGCATCTCCAGTCTCGGCAAGATATGGTTGTACGGCTTCCGCAGACAGGCCAGCAGCCATCATTGTGCCGTCTGGGTGCTTTTCCCTTGCCTGGCTTGACACGCGGCCTCGATGATACGCGATTTTTAAGCAGTGCTCCCTTGATAACGCACGGGCGGCGTATGCTGCGGCAATTTCTCCTGACGAATGGCCTACCACCGCGTGAGGCTTGACTCCCCAATGTGTGAGGAGGTCAACAAGCGCAATTTGGAGGACTGTGCAGAGTGGCTGGGCGTACTCGGCTTGGTTTACTTTCGACTCAGACTCAGGGGCGAAGAGCTCGCGCCAGGCATTCCACGTACTGCCTAGCTCTGCAAGGACGGCAGCAGATTTATTCACAGACGCGGCGAAAACTTCATATGTGGCCAATTCGCGACCCATAGCATACCATTGAGCACCCTGTCCAGTGAACACGAAGGAAACATTGCAAGGAGTCATTGCTTTGGCTGGTTCGAGGTTTTCATCTGCCCATGATGACAATAGGTCATCGACGGCGCTGGCGACAACCGCATGACGCCATTGGAATGTGGACCGGTGTTTGGCTAATGTATAGGCGAGATGGCTCATCATAGAGGGGGAGGGGGAGCTCCGTTTCTCGAGATAACTCCCATATGCCAGGCGCTGGCGAGCAATAGCTTCCTGCTCGGGGGCAGAGAGGACGAAGATGCGAGGTTGGCTGTCTGAAACATGGCCATTCGTAGTCGGAATTAAAGATTTAGCGAGATCTGTATTTTGCGTGAAGAATAGCTCTTGTAATGGACTGGCGAGGGTTATATTCCGGAGACGCATGTAATTAGATGCGTCGTCAAGAATCGCATGTGCATTCGTACCACCAAACCCGAAATTGTTAACGGAGCATCTCCGTGTCTCTGTTTCCGGCCATGGAACCGGAGCACTGGGAAGCACTATGTTCCAAGAGTCAAGCCGCAGGCGCGGGTTCGCTTTGACGAAGTTAAGATGGGGAGGGATGATGCCGCGTTCCAGCGCAAGCACGCACTTCATCACACCGGCAATGCCTGCAGCGCCTTCTGTGTGTCCAATTTGCGTCTTGACAGAACCGCAATAAAGGGGGCTTTTTCGGCCTTGGCCAATTGTCCTAGCAATAGCCGTCATCTCAGTAGGGTCGCCAGCCTTCGTGCCGGTACCGTGTAACTCGGCATACTGTGTGTCGGTAGGTTTTAAGCCTGCTAGCTCGTATGTTTGGCGTATTAAGTCCATCTGGGCATCCCCATCTGGTAGCACGATACCCGCCGTCTGCTTGTATATTAGCGGTCGTATACGATTAAATCAGGTCTATGGTTTAACATACTTTGCCATCTTGATTGAGCCCCGTCGCCCGAATCACGGCGCGGATAGGATCGCCATCACGAATAGCGTCGTCAATATGCTTTACTACGAGCATACATATGGCCTCGCCTCGGGCATATCCGTTGGCACGTGAGTCGAAGGCGAAGCAACGACTGTCTGGGCTCAAAAAGCCGAGGGCGTTGAGGCCGAGAGATGAGTCCGGACCCAATATAAGACTCGTACCTCCTACGAGGGCACATCGTGTCTTATTTGATCTTGAGCGGATAGTCTCGCACGCAAGATGTAGTGCCGCTAGGGAACTAGAGCAGGCTGTGTCTGTCGTGACAGATGCTCCTCGTAGATTGCTAGGCATCATCACTAGTCAGCTCAGGACCAACCCAGGTTACGGATAAAGCATGAGCCCTTACAAGAACCAACTGACGCGGTTGGCAAGCATATTTGCAGAACACCCAGTGATGGCATATTGGGGTGTGGCCTGTATGTCTCGTGAAACAATGTTCTTGTAATCGTGTGTAAACCCTCCGACGAAGCAAGCGGCTTCTGTGCCTGAGATCGCCTCGATGGGAATGCCTGCATTCTCGAGACTCTCATAGGCAACCTCTAAGAGCAGACGCTGCTGAGGATCAATAGCACGAGCTTCTACCGCAGAAGTCGCGAAAAAGGGGGCATCCCATTTTGACACATCCTCCTTCAAGAAATACCCACCTCCCGCGACCTAAGACAACTGTTAGCATATAGGACAGACATAATAATACTTGGGTCATATAATCCGTACTAGTGTCCCAGGTCTCTCACGGTTAGGATGAAGGAACGCCTGAGAGTTGAAACGTGTAGGAGGAACATCGGTCCAAGCGTCCCTGCCCTGAAGAAGCATTTCAAAGAAGGCCTCTGGGGAGCGAGCCTCGCCCGGGAAGCGACATGCTAACCCGATGATAGCAACGTCAGAATTAGACATTGTAATGACTAGGCGGGCGTTTGGCTCTCAAGTCTCGGGAGTGACAGTGGATGGGATAGTGTTAGGGGGTAAGACTTGATGACGGAATGGTGCGTCCCTGGAGGATGCAGCAGAAGGCCACCTAAATACTAAATTGCAGTCCATCTAAAGAGTTCGACAGCTTGAGGTTGCGRCAGATTCAGCCGAAGGTCGGATGTGGCTTTCATGGTTCTTCTGCCTATGATGTGATAATGCGATCCTCATTTCAAGGCATACGCGGCCCATCCTTGTTTCGCTAGGTGCATTACCATCAACAGCCACCAAACCACCGCGATTCAAGATAACAACTGGCGGAGTTTTTTTACATACCTTGCTAGACTGTAACCCTCCTGTCAGGAGGCTCACATATGAAAATGCCATGGCGCCAATATCTGCATGCAGCAGGTTCGTAGAATATGCGGGTATGCAGGGCCTCCGAGGTTTACGAGATTACGAGTATTACGAGATAGAAATGCATGGCGCGGAATGCTGTACATGTGTTCCGAGCGGCTCCCCTCAACCGGAAGCCATGAGTGTAGTAATTTGTATTTATTCCCCCCCTCAAACAGACTTTTAACCAGCTCGCGCGTAACACCATTCATCCTTCTCACCGAAAAAAGATAAGTCGTTGCGACTACATACCAATCATGCGGATTCTCTGTCTCCATGGGACTGCGATCAATTCCACGATCTTCCAATCGAAGACGGAAAAACTGCGGTCCTTCTTACCTTCAGAGTACTCGTACGAGTGGCTAGACGGGGATTTGCATGTCATTCCGCAGAAATTCCTCTCAGATGTTTATCCTGGACCATACCTCACGTACGTCAATATCCTAACAACGGAAAATGTAGCGCAGGCGCTGGGACGTATAGAGGAGTTTATTGAGACCGACGGTCCCTTTGATGGAGTGATGGGTGTCTCTGAGGTAAAACCATCAGCCGATTACGCTTCTTTGCTGACGGGCACTGACTAAGTCACTATGAGTAGGGTTCGATGCTCTCTGCCGCGCTGCTTCTCAAGCATCAAATCGAGAAACCCTTTTCGCCACCGCCTTTCCGCTTTGCCATATTCATCAGCGGCACGCTTCCATTCAGTTGGAGCACCTCAGAAGGCCAAGATGTTTTCCGCTTACTTACCGGCAATAACCCCCTGAGCACTGACGCGTCCGAGTGGCAGCGTGAAGCAGCAAATGATCGATCAGTTCGCCAAGAGCGTCTGTCAGATTCAGAAGCGGCCATGTTGGCCGACATGTTCCCAACATGGGAAGAGAGGGTTCGATATATCGGGAACCTCATTGGGAGACCCGAGAACACCCACCTGAGGCCATGCGCATTCCACCCCGACTTACACCCAGAGAGAATAAACATACCCACCGCACATGTGTGGGGTCTACAGGATTTGTTCAAGCCGCATGCAGAGCACCTTGTCAGGCTATGTGATACGACAGTGGCTGCAGTCTACGAGCATAGCGGATCGCACGACGTCCCTCATACGCTAGAGGAGAACAAGAAGTTTAGCGAGGTTATCCGAAAGACCATTCTGAGGAGCGAGTTCGCGATATAGACGCCTAGACGGCCAGATAGATAGATCCTTTCCTTTCCAGCCAATCACTTGTTGTATGTATCGTGAAGGCGAGGGGGTTTTAGTCTTGGTACCTAATTAGCAATTACCTAGTCAGCCGTTATCCTATGGAGAGTCATCATCATACACGTACCTGAACTACGTAGATCTTCGTGGCCTGTCAGATAATTAATCTGCATAGATAGAGAGCTATTATCCTATTGGAAGCCATGGTTATCACATACCTAAACCACATACTGTAGATATCTATGACCTGCGAGGCCATCTTGGAGGCAAGGATTATGCTCCATGAAGAAGCAATGGAACTGGTTCCCCGGACATGAAATCAAGGCACTATTGATACGGATAATATCCACGCCACAGGATTTTGTCCAGCTGGAGAATCGTAACCTGCTTTTCCTTCAGTGTGGCGTGGGAGGTAAGATGGCCTAGAATTAAGGGGGCTTTTCAGGCGAGGTGAGCTAGCGAACACACCACGACTCACACCGCCGGCGCGGCGACAACTGGGGAAAGAGCGCATCGCCAATTACTACATACCTAATGCATACCAGGTAAGTAGGTAGCTACCTACCTGGGTAGTAGATTAGGTAGTGCGACAATAGTTCGGTAGTATGTAGTGTGCAACAACGCGCGTGGCGGCTGGAGAAGCGACGCTGCAATCGCGTAACGCAATGGACCGATTATGACGCACCATGTGGTCATGCAGCAGTAGGATCCAGTACCAACCCAGTAACCGCGTCAGGACTGCATGCCTAAAACAGCCAGCCTGTGGCTCGATATAGACAGCATGTTACAGCATGTCGTCACCTGACTGCTGGCAGGTCCCACTCGAGCGAGCCAAATTCTTGATTGGGTTTATTACCCAGCATTGCCTAGGTACCTTTGTACTTTGTATGAGTGTCTTCTATTCTGGCAAGTCAGGTTTGTAGGGTGCAATAAGCATCTGCCGGCATATTAAGCGCACAAGATTACTATTGTCAGAAATGGATGGCCTAATAGCTAATAGGCTGGCCTAATTAGTGTGTAGTATTCGTAACCCAATTAGTAGCATATCCAAGGTGTCTTACTATCCAACGCTTAAATTGCTTTCGGAGCAGAAGCATCTCTATCTATGCGTATACCTATAAGCTCCCTAAACAGGACTTTTCCTGGTATTGAAGATTCAGACTCTCTAGGAGGTTATTGTTGGAAGGCTACGAACAAGTTTTTTCAAGGTGGTCTTGAGACCTAAGGTAGGCAGCTTCGGTAAGCTGGCTCCGTTGGAGATCCGGGAATCTGGATTTGGTAGTTTCATTGCTTCAAAAGATATGTACGAATACGTCGTTCAAGTTACCTTAGCCAATCTCATGGAATTTTCCTATTTGGCGAAACTAATTACTACTAAATATAGAAGGTAACTACTATACGCACAGACCAAACAACCAAACAACAATTCAACTGGTAACCACCAGCGTACTACATACCAAACCATCTACCAACTATTGATACGCTAATCCTGAATTTCAAAAAAGTGACCAAGATCAAGCAACGTTGAGTCTCAACCTGAACCCCACCCTGAACCCCAAACGTCCTTGCATCCTGCATGCATTCTACAGTGCTATACCCCCAACTATACCTATAGCTACCCTCGAACTGACAGGGGCTGAGGCAAAGAGACCCCTGTCAGCTGTCATAGTAGCGTCGTCCCGTCGCAACCCGTACGGCTCCTGCCGGAGGATCCCGGGCGCTAACAGGATTCTCAGGCGGGCTCGCAGTGCAATGCAGCGGACTGAGGGAGCTAGTGCAAGGGTCCTAGGCACCGATGGCGTGGGTATCGGCGAACACGGGAACCTTACCCCGTAAGCCTATCTGGGTACCTGGCATGCTAACTCTATTTCACGGGGAGTTCTTGGATATGGAACAAAAGTATCAATCGATGCAAGGTGTCAGCTATTCCCGGTCACACACCTTATTTACCAATCTCACACCTTCAAGAACCTTCGGCGTTCGGATAGGCTCCGGTTTAACTCGGGTTCGTAGCGATCCCCAATGATAACTAATAACTGACAGCTTTTGGATACGCAATCAAGACCTTCGGGATTTGGATAACGTCTACGCCATCACTTCCAGACCTTGTAGATAAGCATATTAACAATCACAAACAGCTCGGCTTTTAATCGCTTTAATCTTTATTACAAATTCTCGAAGGTCAGTAGCATAAAGACAAAACTAAACATCCGGTATGATAATCCCTAGTTACTCACTAAAACAATGCGGCTATATCTCTCATTCAGCTGTCTAAGCCCCCCGGCCGGTGTCTCAATCTGCTATCAGCACCTCAACTCCAATGCACCTTATTTTTTACAATATAGATAGATACCAAACTCTCAACATTCAGGATCCCTTACTCCCCTATACGTGTATATTGTATGTTCCACAAAAGCTAATAATGAGCACAAAGCTAGTGGTGTTGTTCGTACTCAACTGTCAGAGTATGTGCTTGGATTATTCAAGACAGACTACAGGGGAAGCATTCATTTCCATCTATTAACGTGAGTTTGGAGATAGGAGATTACTAGATACCAGCATAGCCTTAAGTAATTCACAAAGAAAAGAAAAGAATAAAGTGACAGGAGATTGCAACATCATATTTTTTTCATCTCATTCCATTCCCTGTGACAATATTTGTATCCCATACTTAATTTCTATGGCATTCCCAACCCTCCGAAATACGAGACGTAGAGGGAAAACTTCAGACCTCTGTATAGCTATCAAGTAAGGTTCCAAATAAACTTAAAGCTTATATGATATTCGTGAGTGCCTAAAATGTCTACAGTTGTTAAATGAAAAGTCTACTGTTATTAAAGCTCACACTGAAAGTATAGAATCTAATAGCTTACCATTAAAGAAAATGAATAATAAAATAAAAAGCTTTCCTTAAAAGCTATTGCTCTTATACTATCCCTATTTCTATCTGATTATCCCTCATTCAACCAATATTAAGTAGAAACTCCATTAAGACGTACTAAGATGGTGGCTTTCAGCCAGCTCTACGGCTCCTTGGGGCCTTCTAATCTGCATAACAGAGAGAAAAAGATTCTCGTCCTCGGGCCAAAAAAANTCCGGAAAAACGACATTTTTAACACAAATGCAAGCGGCCTATAACAATTCGGGAATTATCCAACCTACCCTGCTCCACGCATCAGAAGAATTAGTGTTCCGGAACCTCATGTTCCTGACAGTCCAATGCGAAGACTACCACGGCGGCCAGCTATGCTGGGGTCGGTGTCACAACAACGTCGACGGAATCATATTTATAGTTGACGTAGTGGATCGCCAACGATTCCCCGAGGTAAATGCCAGTCTCAATGCTGTGTTAGTCTCAGGAAGATTGCGGAATATTCCAATTCTAGTGTTAGGAAACAAGAAGGACCTCCTAGATGCCGTCGCAGAGAGGGACTTTCGCCTTAGACTCGACTTACGGTATGCTTTTGGTCGACGTGTTAGGCTATATATGTGTTCCCTTATTCAAGCACATAGCTCAAGTGAGATTCTGAGATGGCTGGAAACTATATAAATAATTAGGGGAAATGAGAAGATTAGGGGCTTGCTACTAGCCATCATCTATGCTCACTATAAATGTAAGAACTTGTATATCCCAAAGTACGCCTACCACTACAGGCCCGCTGTACGAGCGAAACCGGAAGAAGATAGGCGTTGGGAACCCTCACCCACAAAGTCTTATTTGGATTAGCCACTGCTTCGAGTGGCTGTGAATCACAGCCAGCCCTTTGCCAACAACAGACTCTATCAGTGTCGCATTTAAGGTATTAATCTAAAAACTCCTGTCCTTCCGAACAAGCTCGTATCGCAACTGATGTTATTTGTCATTCCCGTTCACCTCGTTGGTTCCATTAGGTTCTTAATGCGGACTAAAAAAAACAAATTCCCAATTCTGTTGATTAATCATAACTCAGCAATTAGAGATTACAAACCTCCGATATAACCAGCATCGGAGTCTTTGAATTTTATAGGAGCGGGGTATGTTACACATGTCCCCGGTGGCTTGGGAGCTGAATCACTGGGTGCTACGAAGCATGACACATCAGACCATTCGCAAGCAGCCAGCTTGGTAGGGCTGGAGCATGTCGATCCAAGCAGACGCATGTAACCCGCTGATCAGTAGGTTCATTTCGGTGTGCAGGAAGCTTCTTAGGCCAGTAATAATGGTCTGTATGTCTCAGATGTAGGCTGCTAATGCAAGTCGATCTGAAATATAGATCCGGCGATCTAGATAACCCCCTGCAAGATCTATATATGTGGCGACCAATCAAAATGATATGAGTATGATGGCGATCATTTGCTATTTGACAGCCTGGTAGATAATATATCACCTAATAATTGAGTGCCGAACATAACAAGCTATGCAAGCATAGGCCCCTATACTTTCTCGTTTGTATCAATATCCGTGGACATGGCAATTTTCCTTGTAGCATCTAAGTCATGTTGCAATGATCCAATCTTCTGGTCCATTGCGGCCACACAGTCTGGCCCAAGGATCATGCGAAGATAGTCATAACCGTCATCAACAGCTTTGACAATCTCGCGCCCAGCCTTGTCAGGGCAACCTCGTAGAAGGTGAACAGGTATCTCAGTATGGCCGCTAGATAAGTTGACCATCTTTTCGAGCTCTGAGCCCTTGTACGGTTCACTAATTCCTCCCGTACTCGCATGTGTCGCCGACGTCATAATACGAGTAGAGAACTGAGTGCGAAAAGCGCCCGGCTCCACGATCAGGACTTTGATACCTAAAGACTTGACTTCATGGACAAGAGCCTCATGGACCGCCTCAATGGCAAACTTGCTTGCGGAATAAGCACACCTTCCGGGGCGAGCTATAAACCTGTTGGCACAGGCTGATTAGTCAAATAGTAAAGCTTATCACAGCGGAGAAGAGAAGGACAAGGAAAGACATACCCAGCGCCACTGCTGATGAGAACGACGTGCCCGAAAGACTTTGCCCGCATGACGGGAAGACAAGCCTGAACAGTACGGAAAGGCCCGTAGAAGTTAACCTCCATCTGCGCTCGAAGCTCCTCCTCGCTGTTTCACGTTAGTCATATTAATAAGGGGTGGCGGTCTCATTAGCCACTGGGCACAGAAATATGTTTATGTAGGGCTGACCTGATATCCTCAACACCACCGACGAATGCATATCCCGCGCAGTTGACAAGAACATCGATGTCATGCTCTTTGGCGACCTTGGAAAATTGGTCGTAGGCATCCTTCTGGGCAGGGTCTAGTTGCATCCAGATGCCTCCCACCTCCGCGAAGGTAGGGTTTAACCTCTCTGCCTGAGACACGTTGCGTGTCGTCCCGATCACCTTGTGCCCGGCCTGTAGAGCTGCTGTGGCGATGGACTGCCCCAAGCCCGACGAGGCACCCGTGATTAACCAGGAGAGACGTCTTGCGGTCATTGTCGATTTCCGTTGTCAGTTTTCGAAAGCTGGTATTAGTTGAGTACCTCGTGGATATTATCTGCCAACTGAAAGTAGCTCAAAGGAAGCGTAGGCCGACTTTTATGTTATTCATTCAGCGTCTGGCTTTTAGTTAGACAATACCGTGTTCCATATAGTCTCGGAAACAGATCCATATAATCGAACGGAGATAATGAATTAAGGCCGTAGTCTCCGGGTGTACATGTCATTAAGTTACATCAACGTCGTGCAAGGAGGTCTAGTCAGGAGATTCTTTGAATCAATGTCTTGGATGGTTCCACTATCTATAGAAGAGTGCACCTTGCTATTTAGGGTCAGTGTTGGTAGATATTTCATCATAGTAGGATCGCAAACCTTGCCATCATTGGCGAGCAGCCTATAAACTCATTAATCCATTCTCGATGCTAGGTTTGAAAAAGTAAATCAAATACTTGAAGATATTGTTGGGGTGCCATATATTGAGGAGATACCTCCAGCCTCACGCATAGCAGGAGAGGACGACTCCCTATGCTTCGATAGGTAAGCTTAGAATCACTTTGGGGCTTATATAGTCCGATATAAATGAAATGAAATATGCTGAAATGAGAGTGATTCGTTCATTCAATAAGAGCAGAATATTTAAATAGGGTAAAGTGTAAGGGTGAAAGCAAGTGAGTGAAGTTAGTGAACCGCGTTACAGCGCCAATCTATATAATGGCCACTGAACTAACTTGGCACTGTTTAAGCCTGCAGTCAACCAATACCTCGTGATGACAATCTCTCTAGCTTCCCTGCTATTCGCCAATTGACAATTATAAGATTTACATCAGTATATCTGCATGAGCAAGCGAACTGTGTCTGGAGAGCTGCCAATAGGCCATCAGCGACGCTCAGTCAATTGGAGTCACTAGATTATCACGCCCCCTCCAACTCAACATCCATGTCAGCTTTTAATATGTTTTGGATCGTCAGAGAGCACCCAGGCATAAAGACCCCGATGAGTGGGATATAGACGCTCTAGCGTAAGACTCAAGACTCAAGCTCAGGTGTATACTGGCAGTCAAGATATCAGCGTCGATTAGATATCGATTATCACGGTAATCAGGTTGAGCCACTCGCTTCAAGATGCCATCAACTCGACGACCATCGAGAAGTAAGATAAAAAGCTTTACGTCAATTTGCTAGAATATCTACTATACCATCCAGCCCTGTGACTGTACCTACACGCTAATTGCGATGACGACTGTGCTCAGCTTGGCAGTGAGACTACTGTCTAGTCCAAACGTATATAGCCTCCACTAATTCAAGCATGCCGACACCATGTTGTCTTGGCCACGTGCTAAAAGCGACTATCGTCAGTGGACTACCGGTAGTGCTAGTGCGCCAAATCGTAGTTGAAGGGCCTTAGAGTATTAGCCCTAACCACTAAACTTCACTTGCAACACAGCCATGTCTTCGAGCAAGTCTGTAACATGAATGTCTAGATAATCACAGTCTCTATGTTCTCGAACAATAATAGACACCTATTTCGTAAACACTGAAACAATTTGATAACGAAAACAATAGATTAGATGACGCTAAGAGCCTCAAGACACCCGCTTGGTAACCACATTGATATCACATTTGACCATTAATTCGTTATAGAGTATTTCCTTTTTTTCATTCCTTCTATTTATCAAGCCTTCGAGGCGATAAATTGAGCAGCCGCCGCAGCGAACGTAGGCACCTCGGCCGAGTGCACATCAAGACTGTCGCCCGTGGCGCAGACCGTGTCATGCACCATGCAGTAGCTTTGAATAACACTAGCGTATGTGTTCAACTTCGCGAGGCTATCACCACCTCGAGAGAAGATACCGCTCTTCGTGGCGTTTCCGACATTGAAGCTTTGGCCGACAGTGAAGGTCGGGTCACCGAATACAACAACAGCCCGGACTGGCAGTTTGTGAGCGACTAGTTGAGAGCGAGTAGAGAGGGAGAGAGGCAACTTACTGTTGTTCTTGTACTGAGAACCGATCGGGCTGGGCTTCAACACACCACCTGCCAATGCATCTGTCATGACGTTTCCTCCTTGGCTAAATCCTAACAAGGCGATTTTGCTTGAAGGCCCGCAAGCAGAAACGTAAGCCTCAATCTTGTCGATGGCGTCGTCGATGCCCTCGTATACCGAAACGGGGTAGGTTCCGTCGCTGAAGATTGCCGCTGGGTAGTCGACGGCAACGTCTGTGGAACCTGGGACCAGCGTCTTGACCAGACTGGTGACCTGGCTCAAGGGTCCCTCGCCTGGGTCCTCTTCCGAACCGCGAGCTGCTATCATGTATAATCCAGATACACAGGTAACAGCTCGGTTCTGCACCAAAGGATGGGCCGCAGCCATCGCGGCTAGGCCTAAGGTGAGGGCGGCGGAACGCATGGTGACGGTATTTTGAAGAGCTGAGGAGTTGGCGATAGCTCACTCAAAGGGATGGCTGAGGTTAGTAGAAGAGTCGAGCTATTCTCCTTCATGGGGACACACTCCTTCTTATACTCCCGGCGCATGTTTCATCCTGTGAGCTTTCGGACCCGGTTACAGCGAGCGGCGTTATCATGACCAGCCTCCTTACCACCCTTCGGATTGCGTGCCACTATTGACACCTTCCCATGCTAGATAGTTCACTCGAACTCCTCCAATTATTTAGGCACGAGGGTGCATCCTCTTCAACCTACCGCATGATTTGAGAGACCACAGAGGGCGGAATTCACACGATTCTCCGCCTTCGGAGAAATATAGCTTTCATGACCTTCTCTTCTTTGAATAGTTTCCTTTTCATACTGAGGGCCTGCGGCCGACAATACAACCAATATTCCACACCGATTCCCCCACATGGCAGCTATGTATAGCTAGCGTCACCCGAGCATCCCACTAGTATAGCCTCAGGTGATAACTCATTTAACAAGCCAGAAGACTAAAATATGCCGATTGGAGTAGATAAATGGCGCGAGTTGCTGTATTGGGGACGCCAAGCTGGCCACAAAGCTTGATCAAGGCACGAAAGGATTTGAGTGCGTAGTTTCCCATATAGACCCTGAATAAGACCCTGAGATGGACCCTGAAACCGTGTATATACTTACCTGTAACCGGGCTAGCACCGAGAGTTAAGGCTGCCCCCTGCATGCATCATTGTGGTTCACGGTATGTGCAGCATTCGCTGACCGAGGCGGTTTATATCCGCGTCTCTGGACGGTTCTTAGTTACTAGGTAATCTAGCAATCTGCCATACCGCCGAGGACTTTAATTGACGTGTCATTCTTAGCGTGTGTTGATACAAGTCAATATGCGACTCAACACATGAGAGCGTTGCAACTCCTACCATCGGGCTCGCCGCGTTTCGCGAGACACTCCTATGCTATTATTCCCCCCAAGAATAGCAATGGGGGTTTCATATCTATAGGCATATCCGCCGAGGCATAGGAGGAGGCTTGACATTCCCAACGTAGTAGTCGTATGTGTGATCCAAGCTCGAGATTCTGTAAGCCGCATATAGCATCCTTAACAGGAACACTAAACTTGATCAGGAAGGTGTGCAGATCAACAGAACCAACGAATGAGACGCGTGTCAAAGCAGGTAAGCCCAACTACCTATCAGCATCATCCCAAAGTCGACGAACCATGCTTCGCTGCTACCAACAAGAGTGAGGGCACGGAATTAGCCCGCCGTTTTGGGAGTAGTATTGGTGTTACTTCTTCGAGCCCCTCTTATTTCTTGTTTCGTATCCATCTCCTGTGATACCTACCATAGAGAGGAGGTTTATTGGAGTGAATTGAGTGACGATCATGAAACACTACAATTTCGGAGTTTTTCCTCACGTAAATATTTTTCCCGGTCTGCCGAACATAGGAAAAACAAAAATGCGGATAGTTTGTCATCTTAAATGTAAAACGGCTTAAGACGCAGATTGTGGGGAAGGGTGACGGCTGCATAAGCTGTACTTGCGGCTACCAAGTGCCGAACGACCAGAAGAACCGTGCGTCGTTAACAAACTAGCACCTTATAACTTTATCTACACGAAAGGCGGTTTAACAGAGACATGAGTAATGTACTGCCCACGTGGGGACGCCAGTGTAAGAGGATAAACGGGAGCTGCAGAGTGAATAGATAGGCCGTCGCCACTATATATAGGGGTAGCCTTGAATAGTCAAGGCTCAATAGAAGGACCAATCGACTCTTGAGCCTCTCGCTCATCTAAGGTCATATATATTATTATATATATACCTATATCCGCTACTACAACCACCCCAAAGGGTATGTGTCATAAAATAGTCTGATGTTGAAAATGAGATCATCCCATCAGAGCAGAACTCAAGATTGGGATGGGACTGTATGTAAGGATGACAGCCTCAGGCTACTAGAAGAGTCAAAGAAGGAGGCATACCACGCTTATCTCTTAGGAGAGCTTCGTATACCCGTCATCAATCAGTGACACCGCCGCCTAGTAGTACACAGACCCCGGTCCTTTAGGGAGTGTTTTACGGATAGATATCCCGAAGGGGGTTACCCCCGAGAGTTTTAAACAGCTAGTCTACGGGCCGGTGGTTCTTTAGTTATAGCTGTTGAGCTCGGCCTCTTCCCCGGTTGACAACTTCGACTAGCACTTGATAGAGTAGTACAACCATACTAGGTATCATAGATTATAGCTTCTACTCATTTGTTTAATATAATCAGAAAACTTTCTAGCAATGCCGATAGCTCGGCGCCTATGCTGTATTATACCTACGCCGATGACCTTTTCCTCAGTATATCGCCCTATGCCTCTATTCTCCAGTTCCTTGGACCTCCGTATCCTCACATGGTTAGAAGCACACCGGAATAATTACTCAATATAGACTACTAAGAATCTCGTTACACTCAGAAAGACCGTGTCTCCATGTCTTGTATCACCCTATTGCAGCCCGCCTCGCAGTTTCAACGCCCTTAACCAGGAGCCTTAGTAAGCTATTCAACCGCTGCAAAGTTGGTCTAGTATGTATGTATGATTCCTGTCTTATTAGCTTGCCGATCTTTCAGCCTTGTAGCACAATATAACTTGAGAAACTCGTGGGTCTAAAGTATATGACTCCGATTTCTTACGTGTGCTCGTTGGGATAGAGCAGCTATCATGGCACCCCAGCGCATCAAACTACACCACTAGCTAGATAGCCGAAATAGGCCTCCGTTTAACAAATCATCTTGTATTATTTATTACATGGTGGATTAAAGCAAGTAATTATCTATCAGGACATATATATTCGTGCTGTCATATGATTCAGCATGCGTTCGAAGTCGATTCTCGACTATACATCGGTGAGATAGGCGAGATGGATTCTCAGCGAGGTTTACGATTGTATTGGAAATGCACACAAGAAATTAGAGCTCAACATACGAAAATGGATAATATCTCATGTATACCAAACTTGGAATGCGGAATTAAGAGCCCCCGACCTCTTAGAGCCAGGTTTCTATGAAGTTAGGCATGAGAGCTTAGATGACTATATGGACGGATGGCCTCTCCTAGTTAGTGCGATGACCTGGCTCGTGGTTGATGTAGACATGGCATAATTAATATACTGAGCTAAAGATAGTATTGCAACTCATCCTCGATACACAGAACAACCCCCCAAGCAAGTGAGATTGGCAACTGTCTATATGCGATATGTGGTGACGATCATAGAAATCAATATCTTCTCGTCAGGTCACAATTTAGATACCATGTTCATCACATTCAACGTAATCCCTAAAGGGCCGTAAACCTCGACGAGTCTTGTCTTGAGGACTAGCTCGATTGCGTACCGGATAAGTATGATGATATTATCGGTAAAGATAGACGTCGTAGTTATAGAGATGTATGAATCTACCTATATACGCGCTATCGGGCCAGGAGGAGGACAGATGAATGTCCTTATAATATTAGTTGAATTCCTCGAGTAGGCATAGGAAAGACTCGCTCTTAGAGAACCTTCCCGATCTAAGATAATCACCTCAAAACACAGTGAAGTCAAATCCTTGAATGACTGGCAAACACACCTAGGCACAGCTTTCTCCCAGTCCTAGCCCGTCGTAATACAAGTTATCATACATTTCCACACGCATCGCCCCATTTTGCTAAAACCCAATTTTCACTGTCGTGCTCCTAACTCCGGCCGTGCTTCTGCGAGAGCTCGAAATCAACCAAAAAAAAAAAAAAAGATCCCAATATTCCATGATCATTGTAAGCACTAAATATCACTGTATCCCTTTTCGAATAGTGACCGATATTCATTGTAGTTAATTAGAATCTTCCCACGACATTGACCGCGATAGCCCCGCCTGAGACCACCACTCATCGGGGATGTCTACACGTGCGGCGAGTCCTCGCACAATTCTATGCATGCTTGATAGCCATTCCGTATCCTGGTCGCTTGCCTCCCCGGATTCTGGTGATTGTCTAGAGGTTGACTCGGCCACAACATCAGCATAGGAGCGAGTGCCATGGGGTGTGGGTCGTCGTGAGGGCTCGACTGGTGCATCTCCGGCATCATCTTCGCCCTCACTTCCATAGGTGTCCAAAATAGGGTCGCAAGGGGGCTCCGTGTCCTGGTTTGGAGTCGTGAGAGATGAGTTGGCTGAAGAGCCTCCATTAACTTGTGTTGTAGCAGAGTCAACGGTCGATGCGAAAGACGAGCCAACACTAGGTACTTGGGGATCGAGGGTCACTGTAGATTGAAGCCTATCCCAAACTCCACTATCACTACCGGGACTGAGGCTACGATCCCGATCTCCTAGTCCGTCGACATATCTGACGCGCTGTGGATGGCGATGAGCCGCCGTAGGGTTTAACGACGAAGATTGATTCATTTGTTCAATATGGCGTCGTCGGCGACGGCGGTAGTCCTCAGTTTCGCGATCGTTCTCACGCCTCCATATGCGTCTGGAAAAGCCACCGGTACTATGTCCAAGAGGTCCGTAACGAAATATAGCATTATAGTGATCAAGATCAACCGGCTCATGGTACCCAAGGGTTAGGGGAATAGTTAGATGAGGCTCAGGAGCGCTGAGCTCATCGTCTTGTTCGTCTTCGGCGATATCCCGTGATAGACCAGCAAGAAAGCGTTGTTCTAACTCCAACTGCATGCTCAGATCAGGCGCCAGACGCGGGGTTTGGCGTCCAGGCACACGGTGTGCATCGACAGGTCGAGAAATAGCCCGTATGGTTGAGGGGGGCGGTAATTCATTTCGGCCATGGTTCAGAGCGTTCTGATCGCGCGCTTGTAAAGCAGCCAGCACGCGAAGGCGTTGTTCCCGGATGTCGTGGGTATGGCGACGGCGTTCAGTGCGGCGTATTGGAGATCGCGCATGGGCAGGCTCTACAGAGCCTTTCGCAGTAGGCTTAGAGAGCACATCGGATTCGACAGGGGGGATAAAAAGCCTAAGAGAGAGAACATTTAATATTAATTGATTAATTGGAGTTGCCGCGCGATGAGCGATGAGCAATGAGGGGTAGTGTAAGCGCAGTGCTAGATAGATAGTGTGTAATTGATTGATTGCGCGTTGAAGGAATGGCTGACGAACTGGCTAACTGTCCGGGGAGCGCAGTGCGCTCTACACCCTAAGCCAAGGACTGCAGCGAGGGAACTTGAAATAATGCAATGATAGGCGGCGGTTATGAGACTGTCGCAAAAGTATGTTGGGTGGCACGAGCGCGAGCGCATGCGCATGCGCGTCGCGCCATTTGAACGACTTACGGGAGACCCATTTTATCTATCGGTAGTAGTGAGTTGCTTCGCGCAAGCGCAAGCGCGTGTAGTAACGGCAAGTCGGCTGCAGACAACGACGAACAACCGACCTGAGCGGAGACCGGAGCAAACAAGCAGCGACTGGGCGACGCTGGCTGCTGGTTGCTTGCTGCTGGCTGGAGGGCACGAGACAATATACGGGAACAAGGGGAGGGAGTGCAAAACGCGTGCGAGCACTGGGTTGAATTACAGTGTACAGAGGGTTGGGCGGCGGAAATAACCAGCCTTTTTGATGACGCGGCGAACTTTGAAATGGCCGTGGAACTAAATACGAGATAGGATAATATTAGACAGGTCGGTACACATAAATGAAATACCTAATCTGAGCGCGCACAGCGTAAATGGGAAATGGTGCACGTTTATGATTAGTTGCCGATGAAAAAGATGGATTCCTTCGAGGGGTCAGGGCGTCCCTGGTGATTAATGAGTGGTGAGAAAAAGAAGACATCGGCAGGAAACAAGGAATCCAAAACAGAGGAGGATAACCCCCAAGATCAAACCTTGTACGCTGCTATACAAGGGAACTAGGAGTCTACCAATCAAATTACCTATGCCGTAGAAAGGGTGGAGATAGGCTTGAAAGGGACCCAAAGTGGTGGGTGGACCATAATTACTAGCGATATACATACTCAACAGCGCTAATGGGTACATGTCTATAATATGCAAAAACAGCTTATAGAAATGTACCTGATTGCGCCACTCTCCACCTATTCAGGTACATTCTTAACTACTTATTGAGCCTCTTTGGTTACCTAGACTTTACGCAGCACCCAGAGCCTATCATTTGCTTATTTGTTGTAGGGGTACAGAACTATACTAGCGTGCTCCACAAAATTATCGTGCTGCTAGGAATAGAAACCCACAAATAACAGGCTGAGATTCTTTCATTTGAGCTTACTTAAAGGCGCCTAGAATAATTCGAGATTCTGTAAATTCTATAGGCTGATAGGTATCTAAGTCGCTATAAATACGCGATGCCAAAAGATATCAGAGATCCATAACGCATCAACCCAATGACTCACTCTCCTCCGTAAACAATAACAACCGTGTCAAACTCATCGGAAACCAAGTCCCCGGGCCCATCGTTCATCATTTTAGAGAGATGAGGAGATGAGGAGTTGGTGGCTTTAATTAGTCATTTGCAGTTGCACGCACAACAAGTGACAGAGACACAGGCCAAGAAAAAGGGAGGGAGGCCAAGATGATTGAGTTGGGGCTGGCACGCATCACTGCCCTTCTGAAGAATACCCCACAGACCTGGAAAGCCATTCATGTTGCCGGCACGAATGGCAAGGGTTCGATATGTGCATATCTCAATGCCATGCTACGCGCCAATCGCGTGTCGTGTGGCAGATTCACCTCACCTCACCTTGTCGATCGCTGGGACTGCATTACCATCAACGATAGCGCGGTGTCCGAGAACAAATTCAGGCATTTTGAAGCACTGGTCAAGAAACGAAATGAAGAGCAGCGCCTTGAGGCTAGCGAGTTTGAGTTACTCACCGCCACCGCGTTTGAAATCTTCGAGGCCGAAAAGGTCGAGTTCGGCGTCATCGAGGTTGGGCTTGGTGGACGACTGGACGCCACCAATGTGCTGAAACAAAAGACTGTCACCATTATCTCCAAGATTGGGCTTGACCATCAGGCATTTCTAGGCAACACTCTCGAGGAGATAGCTCTCCAGAAGGCAGGCATAATACGCCCACAGGTACCTTGCGTGGTCGACGCGAGCAACTCTCCGTCTGTATTAGAGGTGATTCGATCCCACGCTGATTCCCTAGGCGCCCGTGTCAAGAATGCAGAAGTCCCATCCACTGGATTCGGAGGTATGCTTAGTGAGCAGCTTGAACCTCACCAGCGACAGAATCTGCTCTGTGCGTATGAGGCTTTCCATATCGCCTACCCTGGACATGGTGTATCGATGAACGAGCTCCTTGGCATAGGCGCAAATGCTGTTTGGCCCGGTCGGTTGCAGTCCATAAGCATCGGGAAAATCACCGGGAGGGCAGAACCCATCCTTCTAGACGGTGCCCATAATCCCCAGAGCGCAGAAGTTCTTTCAGCTTTTGTTGAGAAGCGTCTCCGGGTCCATGGTAAACCTATTACATGGGTTCTTGCTGCATCTGCGGGCAAGGATATCTCCGAGATCTTGAAAATTCTACTGCGCGATGGTGATAATGTCACTGCAGTAGAGTTTGGACCTGTTGATGGCATGCCCTGGGTCAAACCAACAAGTTCAGCTACTATACTTCAAACCATTGATAAGATTAATATCTTAACTACCACCCGACAAGATGCGCGAACAGACATTAGGGCAGGGCTTAATTCTGCTAACAAAATATCTGAAAACGGCCCCCTTGTGGTTGCCGGGAGTCTTTATCTGGTATCTGATATGCTCAAGCTCCTTCGACCGTAGGAGCCGCTTACTACCTACATCCTGGTCTGCACCGTCGCGGCTAAGGCGGCTGCGAGTCACTCTTCACGCCAAAACGGCGCCATATTACGATTCTGCTCAACGTGTCTGTCTCTAATCACGTTCGGATTCCATGTCCGGATAACTAACGCTCGAGAGAAACCGTGTTGTAATTCATATCGAGCCAACTATGCTTATCCGCTACCCCCCAGGTCCTCACAATTAGGCTGGTTTCTTACCCCAGACTCTGTTCAGTGTCCAGAAGCACATCGTACCTTGTTCAAATTCCCTACGCATTTCGTCTACAATGACTTTTGCCTGTGCTTCGGTCTTCATCTCCTCCATCTTGCCACTAGCAACCATACCAAGGAAAGTCTGATATGCCAACCGAAGCATCGACTCTTTAGTACCTATATCTAGCTTCTCATACGGTGACGTATGATAGTCTTTCTCCATCAAATCGACGAATCCAGCTTCCTCCAAATGCGATGCTAAAGTCGCTGGCATCCTAGATAAGCAAGTTAGCAGGCTCTATTCGCCATCATCTATATAGAAGGCAGGGGTAATACCTTAGGTCCATCCCATTGGCATTACAAAAGCTCCAACTCAACTTCGCATATTTCGTCCAGCCTGGGGTAATGGGGAGGACTCTGAACTCAAACGGACCTGAATCCTCCCAGAGGATCCAACCTCCTGGTCGTAACAAGGTCATAAAGTTACGGGCTACAGGAACCCAGTCCTCCTTTTTTAACAAGGATACTAGAAACCGAGCATGTACAAGATCGAACTTCCCTAGGAGTTCAGATGGGAATGGTTCGAACACATTGCCGTACTGTAGTTGGACGTTGGAAGGCAAGTTCTTCGCGAACTTAGACGCATCAATGTCGAAGCCCCTGATTTGAGCGTTAGGCAGCTCTTCGGCCACCGATACTGCCCAAATACCTGTTCCCGTACACACATCGGCAATCATGGGTGAAGGTTTGAATTCCAGGTCTTGCTTGATCTCCCGTGGCAATAGGGTATTTCCTACCAATGGCATCACCATCTTATGATGGTTCCAATCAAGACGATCTGCCTCCCATCCTTCTTCCCCATTGTTTAAATAATAGATAGCCATTTTGCGACACAGTTGGAGAAGTAAACCAAGTGTTGCTCAATGTAAGGGGAGAAGGGAGAGCTTACCTCATATATAGCTCCGGCCCCAATCATCCCGTCTTCTCTCCGCATATTCCTGTTGATGTAGTTCACGGTCATGCTTTTAATGGCATGGTTTTCGTTGGTAGTCTTCGAATAGACGAGCTATGCAGCCACTAACGCGCATACGATTCGTACGTGACCACCATGTTGAACTGCCGTCGAATAACAACGAGGGATACCACCCTCCCACTAGCAAGGTCTCTTCGCTATTCGCGTTCGGGTCGCTAGGACCTACTACTATCACATCTATTACATGAGTTAATTGTCTCCAGATGCGATCATCGGATGATCGTGCGCACGCTTCTCTCTCTCTAGCCTCTCAGACTTCCATACTTTGCGAGCTTGAGTAAGAATGTACCTAAGATTTCACAATTGCTATATCCGGATGTTTGCAATTATCGGGCCGAATAGCCAATCACAGTTCTAAATTCATACCCCGAAATACCAATTCCAGCTGAACTAACATGTGACCCCAAGAAGCCCCTCAGTCCCGTCGACGACAGCGATCATGTCGGTAGAGCCGCCTAACCACCTGATTATAGTCTGCTGCCATGCGATCTGGCTCGGTGGACCTGCGCGGGGCTTCGACGAAAAGGAGTGGCTAATCGCCGACTTCCAAGTTGGTGAAACACCAACATTCATCGAACACATCAAGGCTGGCTTGCGAGTGCTACGTGATGATACCAGCTCCCTGTTGATGTTTTCCGGGTTCGTTAACTCTTTTTCTTCTCTCATTCAGCCGTTTTATGTGGCTACCCTGTCTATCGAAGCTTAATACTACCCAAAATGCCAATGAAAAGCGCATCGTCGATCCCACTATTTGTCATTCTCTTCCCGCGTCCACCCACCCTCCAACGGCTGGCTCTGTACTGACGTACATGGTACCGAGTTAGTGGCCCTACACGCGAAGAGACGCAATTGTCCGAGGCAAGCAGCTATGCTAATCTAGCCGCTACCAACTGCTACTTTGGAATTCTGCCAGACGACAGCGCATCTACAAGAATTGCCAGGGAAGAGCGAGCACTAGACTCATATTTCAATGTGCTCTTCTCTATCGTTCAATTCTGGTCTATCTACGGGATTTGGCCAATGAAGCTGACTATTGTAAGCCATGCCTTTAAGCGTGAGCGTTTAGTCGACTCCCACTGCGGGGCGATCCGTTTTCCCCTGAACCGCGTGAACTTTGTTGGAGTCGACCCACCTGGCATGCTGGACGGTTCCAACAAGGCTGCCATATCCGGGGCCGCAAGAGCCGTTGATCAGTGGAAATGCGATCCCCACGGGAGAGGGGACAGTCTATCCTCTAAACGGGCACGGCGGAACCCGTGGGGTGCATCGCAGACTCTTTTTTNCGACCGAGGAAGATCGAGTCCGTAGTGGTGTTCGATCTCAAATCATTGGAGACGGACAGGAGCATCTCATAGATGACGTGCCCCAACCATGGTCAGATGAGCCCATTACCCCCAGCTACCCAATTTAGTCCTTAGAGTGCAGTTTCCTAGATCTTTGGAGACGCTACTTGCCCTGAAACATCAAACGAAGCTACTGTACTTAGGACAAATCGGACAGCGGCCTGGCGCATCTCAGCGGTGAATGTATGACCAACCCCGGGATAAATGTTATCCTCAAAATAGACATTCCCATCTTTATACCAACCGTCAGTAGCATCTTTCAAGAATTCCAAGAATTGCCGACCTGTGTCATACGGCACTAGCTTGTCAGCACCACCAGAAAGTACCTGGAGTTTCTTGCCACGAATCCTCGAGTTCAATATCATCCGTATCCTATTCTGCTCAGACGTAGAAGGGTGAGTAGAAACATCTCCAGTGCCAAAAACAATTGCCTTTGGGTCATACTTCTTGCATGCCCCGATAAGGGCTTTAGGGAAGTCTTTACTACCCATGAATGAGAGCCCCTGGTCAATAGTAAATGTCTGTAGCTTGGAAAGTCGCGCGCGATCCTGTATCATATCTGTACACAAAACATTCGTTGTCAGTAAACATGCCTCAAATCACTTCAATTTCCAGTTGTGTCCCTCCTCCCCTCTCCTCTTGGCGGGTGCCGGACACTTACTCATGTAATCAGGACATCCAATAACCAAAACACCCGCCGTGACCCTCGGTTCGGCGAACAACAGCTGCCACGCACTATGACCACCCAGACTGATCCCAAGAACCATATTCGTGTCGATATGTCTCGCCTCTCCCCCCGGCGACGCCCCGGGGCCGTCTCCGGCCCCAAACAGATACCCCTCGAGCACGTCGAGGAGGTGCACGGTATCGACGACGGCGCCCGACACGATGCCGAACATGTCCTGCGCATGTGTGGGGTTGCCCTGTCTCCATGCCTCGTTCGCGACCGCGTCGACGAGCCGCGAGCCGTGGTTCCGCTGGTCGAACCCCACCGCGATCAGACCCCGCGTCGATGACTGAGACTGAGA
>JAPESX010000549.1:0-16852 GCA_029590615.1 Nemania bipapillata | reverse complement strand
GAACTGGTCGTTTTCAGGCGTTCCGATGTAAACGAGCGTGCGGATGGGCGCTGACCCGTCGGCCGGGTGGAACGGCGTGTAGTGGATCGTGTATCCGTTGATCTCACGGATGTCCAGATATTTTGACACCTCATCCACGTGCTCCGCCTTGATGCGGTATGCTGTCCCCCAGACCTTCTCTGGCGCGTTGTCATGCGCGTCTGCTAAGGCCGCCCAGAAGGAACGCTCGATCAGCGTCACGACTCGCCCTGGGGCCGTAGGCGTCCCGCGGTGGTCTTGACTGGTGGGCTGTGTTAGTTCATGGGCGGTGCATATATACTGAAGCTGGAGANGCCGCCAGGCTTCTTGGGAGGAGAGTAGATACCTTGCCTACGATGGAGATTAACAATGCTGTATAGTTCAAATGGACAATACGAACGAGAGAAGGTGGGCAAGGGAGTTGCCAATCCGGATCGCCTTACCTGCCAGAAACGTCTAACATAGCCCGTAACCCAGCCTGGGATCCGCCTATCTATGACCCGGGGCGATTATATCAATTCCATTGCCCTTGACCCCACGACGAGAGAGCCTAACTTACCGTAGTGCGGTGGAGGCTTCCATATCAAGCTTCTATACATGGGTTAGCAATACCGGGTGGGCACTGGGTGCCGGTTGCCGGTTATTGTCCTATATATGACGTTGGACAATATATGAAATAATACGCCGTACATACCCATAGCCGAATATCCAGAACTCTTCATCTGGCGATGTGGATGGGTGGCCTGTGGCGTCTACCACAACGCCGTTGGTCTCTGCCATGGTAATCTTCTATTCTAGACAATATCCCTAACTGTTAGCAAGAATTAATAGACAGTANGTAAAAAAAAATAGATATTCGCTGGTTCAAAAACTGCATGTGACAGATTTGACTATGAGTGACTTAGATACCCGATTAGTAATACATACCTACCTCCTTGCATGTAGTATGTAGTAGGTACAGTATGTCCCAGTGCCCAGTGCCAAGAGATCTAACACTGCGGGACGGCTGTGCTTATTTGGGTCATCGGTAATGCATCACGTCACCGCCCCTAACAACGGTGGAAGGAGAGGTCTGGGTGCGCGTTTCCGGACTTCGGGTTTCATACCGCCATTGCCGGGATTTGGTTCTCATGACTTATGACTTGCAGCAAGCAAAGCCGTTACCTATAGCGATCATGCATGTTCGACAGCTGCCCAAGGCTCACGTGGTGTGGATTTAAAGATATGATCCACGACGATACATGCTATAGGGTATAGCGTGAGAGGAGGAGTGAGCAGCCGACCCAGGTCTCGCCGCATATACGTATAAGTATATATGTACTTGTATGCATTGACTGTACTGACTGTACTAAGGGCCGTAGATTAGATGAGGCTCTTTTTGTGTTGACGGGGATTAGACTAGATACAAGATAGGCTCGCGGGGTACTGAGGCGAAGCCAAGCCAAGCGATAGACTCAGCCAGCCAGCCAGCCCACGACGACCACGACGAAGACCACGACACCCCGAATCAAATCGAATCTCGTCGCGTTGCATGGGGGGCTTTGGTCTGTCTGTCTGTCTTTCTTTGGTTTGTTTCATGCCGAACTCCATTTACTCCATTTACTCCATTTATCCACCTAGAATCCTTAGATACCCCATCGTCTATTCTGTACCTGTGCCTGTACGCTATCGAAGATGTTATCGAATCGCAGGGAGCTAACCACTCTTGTTTGAACAACAGATCCTGATACTCGCCTATATAGACTCTTTTAAGACTTCAGCTGCACACAGCCCCAGCTCCTAGTCAACCTTGCAAGGCGCTACTGCTTTTATCTGGCGAGCATCAACCGCGTCTTCAGCTTTTCTATCTTTTCTTCTGCCCAACGTTAGATACGGCATTGCCTCAATTGGCTCCTTCTATGCATAGGCTGCGGGGGGTCAGTGGTCCGTGGTCCGTGGTACTCGGTCATCGTTTTAGATGACTCGACCTACGATGTTCTCCAAGCACTGCCATATGCGTAGATACTCATCATACCATCGTGGCGCTGGCCATTGCCATTCGATGGCTTCTCGGCAAATACACCCTGGGAGGATGCCCTCTTTTGTGTTACCCCGATCTGTCTACACATGCTACGTTCTGATGATTAATATTGTTGACATCAAATGAGATTGGTTGGAATAACGTCTGCCTGTTATAGGCATAGGTTGAGGCTCCTTTAATTGTTGACGAATATTACCTAGGTAGTAAGCCGGTAGGGCTGCGGACACCTCTACCAGCTGAAAACGAAACGTTGGGTTATGTGTGCGTGGAATGAGGTAAATTAATTTACGGTACCTTAGGTATTCGCAGTATCGCGCCTGCCCATGTCTACAGGATGTATACGAAAAAAAGTGTTACGCTCCGGCTAGTGGGATGCCGTTCGCCGGGGAGTCCCTCTAGTAGCCTCTACTACTAGATGTCCTAAGTACACCTACCTACTTCCTACCTCGTACTTGACATAGTACAGTATGAGGAGCAAGTAGGCAGGTACATCCATCCATCAGGTCCAGTCATGCAGCTGACCCCTCTCTCACAATAATAAAACAACACACGTCCCTCCTCATCACACCCTTTTCAAGACATGATAAGCAAAACGATCAATCCTTTTTTTTCTCTTTTCTTTCTCTGCGTCTACCTAACCGAACCATCGACTGTCACTTTGTTTCTCTGTCTATAACTGCAGCCTGAGCTTGCTTCCGTGTCCTCCGTATCTACTAGTCTGCTCTTCTGTTGTGGAAAGGAATATACCTATAGACCTAACTAAAATGGCATACAATCGGCCATACAACCCAGATGAACTGCCAAGGTGAGTGAGTCCCGATACTAGGAAATCCCATGACCCCACCAATATCGTACTGGCTGTCCCCGTCCGTCCCTTGCGCTTATGGTTTGTCTACTAAGACTCCCCTCCTTCGTACAATACGACAAAGAATGCATGTTGGTGATCAAACACTAGGCTAACAAACATCGCGGTAGGTTCGCAGAGCCGGAACAGGTGCGTGCGCCTCGAAGCAGCCCCCATCCCCCTACCTCAACACTAAGGGCGCCTACCCGGACTTGCCTCTACATTCTATATCTTGTCGCAACGTAATCTTCGTTCGAGTTTTTCACGCGACACAACTAACACTCAACTCCCCAATCTACAGAAAGGCAATCCTAGACCTGCGCCTTCACACTACCAGTCCAAACCGCCACCCCCAGTCCCAGGCTCAGGGCCCTCCCGCCACGACACCTATCCGAGCCGGAGGCACGAGTCAAACTATCGAACCCAGTCACATTACAGCTCCATGTCGCACTCACCAATGTCGCCGCCGCCTCAGGCCACGGCTCCGCGCCCAGTGGCGCACAACCGGCCACCTGCTTCGAACAGACCCCCTCCTTCGCCTGTAACTCAGGACAATGGCGCCGATCCCACTCTGTTGCCGTTGTTTCGCGCCGTGGATAAAGATGGTATGTTCGGTCTCTATTATGGACGTGCCCCGCCCCTCGCCGAGTTGCTTTTCGTGGGTACGTGCGCCGGATGATATGTCAAGCATATCCCCCGCACAACAATGAAGGGTGCGCGCAGGATGAAACAGATTGAGTTTATCTATACGGAATAGTCTCGGCCGCTCACCTGCGCTCATGCAACTGGCCGGGCCAACGGATCCTCGTGGCCTCTTATCAGATCCCGCAGATCATGTAATGTCCGCCTACGCTAACCATGTAATCACAATCAATAGGCACAGGACAGCTCTCGGAGCGCGAACTCTCTGCGGCGCTGGTCAACGGCGACTGGACAGCCTTTGACCCACAGACAGTGCGGATGATGATTAGAATGTTCGATAGCGACCGATCAGGCACAATCGGCTTCGAGGAGTTCTGCGGGCTGTGGTCGTTCCTCGCCTCGTGGCGGACGCTGTTCGACAGGTTCGACGCTGACCGCTCGGGGAATATCAGCCTCGACGAGTTCACTAACGCCCTCGTCGCCTTTCGCTACCGTCTGAGCCCCGGCTTCGTAGAACTGTTGTTCCAGACAT
Source organism: Nemania bipapillata (assembly GCA_029590615.1). Taxonomy (NCBI): domain Eukaryota; kingdom Fungi; phylum Ascomycota; class Sordariomycetes; order Xylariales; family Xylariaceae; genus Nemania; species Nemania bipapillata. Next base: position 12,796 of record JAPESX010000549.1, on the reverse strand, counting down.
ACGACAAGCGCGGCGAGGGCGTTATGAGCTTCGATCTTTTCGTCCAGGCGTGCATCAGCCTCAAGCGCATGACCGATGTCTTCAAGAAGTACGACGATGATCGCGACGGCTATATCACGCTAGGGTTCGAGGACTTTCTGGTCGAGATCCTTAAGCAGCTGAAGTAAATAATCACTCTGTCTACGAAATTTTGTTGCTCTACTATCTCTAGAGCAGAGACTTATTTCTCCGGGAGATGATTTACTCAGATAGCTGTACTTGTGGGGGTTAGGGATCAGGTCTGGCTTTTTGGATTTGCAATCATGGTGGTCAGGACACCACCGAGGGGTTGTGCGTTTACGACGAACTGGAAAGCCCGCCTTAGGATCCGGAATACGCCGAGATACCGTTATAGATACCCGCCATCTTCAAGGGAGGATGATGATAATGAACAAGTAAGACGAGGAGGAAGGACATATGATAGAGAGGACTCATAAGATTGTGAGCGCATTCATGTCAAGTTCATATTCCTGATGAGCAGGCTGGCATTATAGATCAGTTAGATCGATACCCCTGTGGGGTTGAAAGGGAACAATGATCTACCACCGCATCTTCCTACTGTCACCTGTGCATATGTGAAGAAAAATTCATGGCATATGGAACATGGTGTCCATTTTAGCCCTACTAACTATTGAAGTATGTAAGTGGCTATTTTGCCCTTGAATATCAAAGATGGTGTACTCGCATGGTCTATTCCCATTGCTTGCCAGAAAAAAATTCCGTCCAGTCGTCCGTGAAATCTCCATCCACCAAACTGTGTAGGTCTCCAAACGCCAAAAGAACCGCAGTGGCTGTAAATACAAGCCACGAAACGTAGCCCCAACCAACGCCTTTTCTGTGCTGTCTGCGCTTGGTATCACTGAACCGTCCTATTGCTTTACCAATGACCCTTTGTCGCCCCTTCCATGTGTAACCACGCCGTGTGTTATGTTTTCCTCCTTTACTAAATACGAGAACAAAGAAAAAAAAAACGATCATGAAAGAGTGTTGAAGTTGCTGGTCAAAGAGGGTAGATATGCGTATGCCGTCTACCAGCTTCTATCGCCCCACATCGTCCATAACTAAGTCGGTATCTCGAACCTCGTCGATAGTGCATCGCTCGGGTCGCTCTTAGGCATGGTGCTGTCGACCACCGCAATCTCCGCTACCCTCTCAGTCTTGGTTCCCAGTGCACTCTGAACAGGCACACACTTTGGTTCCTGCAAGGTAGAGACCAAGCTATTTGTGACATGCTGTTCTAGAACCAGCTTTGGCGATGGCTTGATCAAGTCTATGGTCCTAAGGGCCTTGTAGATTGCCAGTTTCTTCGGCGACATGCCATCCTGGACCTTGGGTAGCACCGGTATCTCCAGCGTCTTCTTACCCTGCTTTCTCTTATGCCTGGATCCCGTCGGCGCTGCCTGGATTTTCGGCGGCGGGGGCACTATGACTTTCTTGGTGAGGTCTAGGTTCGATTGGGTGTTTTCGCTATAGGAAGTTATGGTGCGCCACAGCTGTCCTGTGCCTGAGACGAGGATCTCTTCGCCGCATTTTAGGCGTAGAATCTCCGTGCTAGACTTTCGTGCACCTTTGGTCTTCTCCTCATTGTTGCCCTGTCCTGTTGTTTGGCCGTCCCCGATGCGACTGACTCGAGAATTAAGAACGCTTTCAATCTCCTCATCCTTCCACCGAAAGGTCTTGAGGAATCCTGTTGTCAAACCCCGGACGTCTTTCTCCCCATCATGCGCGCTTATCCACAACCTCGCTCCTAGCTTCGAGGCGATTTCAGCGCCAAAGGGCACACCGGCGCAGATATTCCCGCCGAGCCACCAGGGACTACTGATGCTGTCCATGCAATGAAGGAGTGCCGTTAGTGGTAACGCGGCCTCGGCGACAAGGTGCGACGTCGCGTAATGAGCAAGATGGCTATACTGTATCCCATGGGGAGAGAAAATCACCGAGATCGGCCGGCTAAGACTAAAAGCGCTAGGTGGCAGGGCTTTTTCGTTTTGAGAAGAGGTTGATGGGCGGAAGATGGGACTATAAAGAGACAGTGTTGGTGATGCGATCAGCGTAGAAGCAGAACGGATGGATCGCAACGAGCTCGGCGAGATGGGTGAGATGGGTGAGATAGGCGGAGTAGGAGGGAGCAGAAATGTGTCTCCCATCGGCGTCTTGACCGGTGGCTTCATTTCTGCATTGGCGGATTGCTGCATATGTGCTTCTGGTGTTGAAGGAGGCGTGAGAACCTTGCCAAGGGGCACTGATTTAGTGAGATCATGTGCATCCGGTGCTTTATATGTAATGCCAATAGCACCGTGCAGACCCGCAAGATCACGCTTTTGCGGAATGAAGGCGACAGTGATTTCGCCCTCTTGACCAGTACCTGGTTGGAAAGCGGGAACTGGAATCCGTATCACCGACTCCTTTCCCGTGATCCGCGGGTCTTCCCATCGCTCGATGGTGCGGACTTTCTTCTTGTCGAAGTACTTCCAGCTCCGAATGACGCGTGCGGACGCGGGCTCAGCAAGGATCAGCGTCTTCCCATCAGCGGGTAGCTGGCGCAATGTTGCCTCATTGCAGTGGTCGGGCTTGTGCTGGCTGATAATGACGAGGTCTGGGGGTTGCGACAATTCGGCAAGCGACGAAATACAGGCGGGATACTTGTGTGATGTGGTGGAGAGACGGGGATGGATTATAGTCGACGGGCCTATAATCCACGGATCCAGGAGAACGGTAAACGGACGTGGCGTTACCAAGCCCGCAAGAGACTCGGGAATGACTGGCTCGAATGACAGCAGAAACGAGGCGTCAGAGTTGAGGTGCTTCAGTGTCAGCGCCATGATGGATGAGTCTGATGTCTTGAGGATGGCAGTAGCTGAGCGAGTTTCCCCGTGAGACGCAGAGTGTGGCGGAGAGTCATCTGGTCGGTATACGGTACACGAGAGGGTCGTGTTGGTGAAAGTGGTCGGAGGGCGGACGGGGCGGGGAGGGGGAGATCTATCTAGGGATGCTATGGGATATAGGAGGTAGGAGATGGGAGACGGGAGACGGGAGATGGGAGATGGGATAGGGAATAGGGAATAGGGAATAGGGGAGGGAGGGGTCGCCTCACATCAGAGACATAGAGGGGGAGAGTTTATAGAAACAAGGTACAATATGGTAAAGTTGGTGCAAGGTCAAGGTCAGTCAGTAGGTCACTCTGTCAGTCACTCAGTCGCTCAGTCGCTCAGTCAGTCGGTCACTCATTCAATCAGTGACGGGATTGAATGCGGGTTTCGCCGCGGACAAGAAAAGAAACAATGGCGGGTGCAATTGAAACACTCGGCAGCGGCTGACCAGCCGGACGTGCGCGCAAACAGACACACATATAGCAGGTGAGAATAATAATAAGAGACGAGACAGGCAGCTGAGATGAGTGGTTGGGACTCAATGGCCTATCCAGGTATCTAGGATTCTAGACTTGTCCAACACCACCATCCATCCCATCCTTCATCCGTGGTATTACGTGTTACCTATTGGGAACGAGTACGCGTCGTCACAGTCGAGGTAGGTACATGTAGGTAAGATGCGGGAGTGTAATTCAATTACAAAGAGACCAAGGAAGACTGGGGAAGAAAAAACAGTAGGTATACAACAACTTACAGGATCTTATCGTCTATCTTTCTCCGTCCTGCTGCTTTGGAAAGTACCTACCTGCCTTTACTAATCCATCAGCACATAAACATGGTGAGGATATTGGTAACCCGTTTCACCACTCAACAGAAGTTGGCAAGTGGAAACGAGATGTACGCCACAAGTGATGCCGGTAGGTCGCAGTACATACCGGCGCTCGATCGACCCTACTTGTACCTACGGATCGTCTGGTCCAGCAACATGGTTTGGCAAGTATAGCCCTGGAGCGTTTACACATAAAGAGGTAGGTACCTACCTAATTGTATATTGAACACCTTTTACACTACCTAGGTACCTTGAGTACCTACCTACCTGCCTGGCATATGTATACTTAGTAGGTATCCTGTCGACCGTTACTTCAGGTAACATGGTACACCACACAAGCGCGGAGGATAGATAGGGCTTAAGATGCAAGCTAATGTGGACAGAGACTGAAAATGTTTACCTACCTACCTCTAGTAGTGTACATGTATATGCATGTGCTTTTGCCTACGTACATATGTACACTAGCTGAAAGAGTAGACGCTTGATACATACGATAGCTTTATAGATATATAAAAGTAGACAATAGACGATATTGTGATCTTGTTTTAAACGAATCAGGACATTTAGTGCATGAACTAAAATGACCAGTGCATCATGCTATAGTTCAGCCCGGTACCTACAGTAATACCTGTCAGCTTGCCATAGCACACTACCTAGGGTACATTAACCTCCGTCCGAGACATACAATAGAAGTCGCAATCCTGTATTCCCACCCGAGGTACCTACCTGATAGAGCACCTCCGAACAAATTATGTACATGTATTTCCCGGAGTCTTCGTATATAATCCGGCTTGAATAACCGAAGCCACAATCAACAATAGAGGAACAAGATCTATAGGAAAATGCATAAGATAACATGCAGTGAACCGCTTTGCAGCTAATATTCCAAGAAAATGGGAATAGCTGCTAAGCACTATTGTTCCTGAAGATCCCATTCATGTGCCTATCTACGTAGGTATATCCTATACATCCGCGCATGTGGTTTGGTTGACTGCGCTTAGATCGTTAAGTACATAGGTACCTGATTCTTCCCTGCACATCGCGTTATCGGCCAACATCTTACCGACCCGGGCATGATCTTACCCCGAACCTAGGTATTTTGATCCTTACATGTAGTCTCGTCTAGGTAGCACTTACATAGGTGCTTTATATTATATAAGCAGCAGAGCCCTGATAGCTGCTGTTATTCCCATAGCCCTTTATTTCTGCCTACCTAAGCCATCTGACCTAAAAACAGCTATTCATAATCGGTCATTCAAGAAAATTAACTTCAATTTTATTGTTTCAAAAATGCTCAATTGTGGCTCAATTTCGAAAATAATCCAAACAGTTGCTCAGATGTTTGTTGGGTACAGTATCACCTAACCCTTCTCATAAAATATAGGACCGTGCTTATCGGCCATGCAATATCCCGAGGTATTAGTTATGTCTCCCTCCACCCGGCCAACTTATCTGGATGTTCTCTTCTGGGGATTACATACATTAGGGTTGGCTTCGTATGAGGCCCATATTGGCGTATTAGTCCCATGAATTGACAAATCCAGCATGGTGTGCTACTAATCAATGTTGCAATCTGACAACGGTATTACAGCATAGTTGCTCAAAGTTAACGTGAGCTGAGCATTGCCGTCCACATCTAGCGCATAGGACAAGCCGAAATTCCCGACACCTATCGTCCTATTGAAACCATCAGCCAGGTGCAGTACCGTGATCCCAGCAGCATTATATCCCACTCATCTACAGGATACTGTGCAAAATGCCAATACAAGTGGTTTGTCATTTGGTGCACTCTCAAACATTATTTAGACAAGATATCTCATTTGGTTCTACTTCAAATACTAATCTCTACCAAGGGATCAAACCATAAATCTGACCCTCCAAAGTCTCATAAATATACAGTATAGGGCTACCGGTAACTGGTATGTCGGTTTCGTATATCAACATATCCACCAAACTATGGTTGATTTAGCGACGAGATACCTATATCGATACGTCAACTCATACTAGTAGAAAGCGCTGCACAACGAGGAAAGGCATGCCCAGACCCGATGTCTCGTTTAGTGCAATGCTAAATTGAATATGTATTAGCAATTCACTTGGTGCAGAAGAAAAATGGCATAAATATGACTCCCGTACACTAACGTTGTCGATCAGTTGGGGGCTTAATCAGCAGGTGTCGATCACTGCATCTTACAATGGGTCTTTTACTCAAATACCCCATACATAAAGATACAGAATATAAAAACCCTTCGCTTGCGTAGCTTTATTTAAACCTCTACTCTCTGGTATAGAGGCAATTCTTGTATAATAACAAAAAGCGACGATATAACACGAGCCACAAAGATAAACAAGACGCCACCAACCATTTAATCTGTACTCAGTGACTCGAGAGCAGACTTGGTCTTCATAGCAACACAGTGTACTCTATATGTATGTAATATCTAAGACTGCGCCACGCTAAGGAGCCTCTTAATGGATTTTATGGTAGTGTAGATGGTGTAGTCTTCCGCGGCATTGCCCTGCGGCCCGCCCTATAATCATGGCGTTTCCTTGTCCGACCAATCCTTCGTCGCTTTTACCAATTGAAACCAACCACAGTACAGAGTAAGCTCATAAGGATCTTATGGCTTCTGCATGTTTTTCACCTGTGTTGACTAATTGCTCCGGTATCTCACGAAGAGTCTATGTATAGCGGACATGCTTGATCATATCAACGTATATACGAACATAGGTTACAGTAAACCCACATAATCAAGGCAGGTTACATGAAACACGTTTCGAATATCACAACGGGCGGCAACAGAACCTTTTTGTCTACACTAGTGGCTTGATTCCTTGGTGAAAACAGAAGGTCGAGATGTTAGTACAGTAGTTCGGCACTTCATGCAGCTGTGCTTACGCTTGGCAGTCTAGACTATACGGAATCCGCTTGTCCAATGGCAACTTTAGGGGCAGGGATTGCAACATGCTGTCTATGTGTTATTCCATATACTTATCTGTGCCAGGGTCTGTCTATTGTGCCAGGGAGCGAAATCGCTTCAAGTAACTTTGCGTAATCAGAACACACACATCCATATCCTACAGTCTTAGATCCTTAGTAATAGATCTTATCTGCATATTTTATGAACACTACCTACATAGAATCCTATAAAGTCTTGCTGTCTGCCCTGCTTATTTAACCGTCGTATGCTATGCTAGTTCCAGAGGATTTCCACTTCCGACGACGATTCCGACAACTCGAAGTTAACCGCGCCTAAGGACCAACTCGCCTCAACCTCGGACACAATCACTTCAAAGAGTCTTGTATTAAGTAATCCTCTTTTTAAAAAACATTGATAAATATATTAAATATGGGTCAAGAGGCGTCCAGACCCCAGCCCGGGAAGAAACTCCAAGTTATCGGAGCCGGTCTACCCCGGACCGGAACAACATCGTTTAGTCAAGCCCTTTCTATCCTCCTCGACGGCCCCGTGCATCATTGCGGTACACAGATCAGCAAGGGCGAGAGCTACAACATCAAGACCTGGACGAGGATATTAAAGCACACGCCAATTCGCAGCGCGGAGGATGAGGCATACGTGCTGAAGGAGCTGTCGCAGCTCATGGACGGCTACGTGGCGGTCACGGATACCCCGGCTTGCGTCTTCGTCCCCGAGTTGATGAAACTATACCCGGATGCCAAGGTCATCTGCACAATCCGAGACTCGGACAAATGGGCTGAGTCGCTCGACAAGACTGCGAGCAACGCCCAAGTTTGGTTCTTTGGTTTTGTGTTAATGTTCAATAATCCGGTAAGCTTATTATATATCCTTATTCGCTTACACGGTGGGAGGTCGACAGGGCTCGTTCCCGTTATGCTATAAATGTCATCTTGTCACCTTGCGCCGAATATGTTAAAATTCACCGTTTCGGTATTGGAATGAGCGTTTGCTGACTTTCGTTTTCACCAGATGCGTCACTTTAGTGCCTGGACGACGGCAATGAGAGACGGTCGCTGGGGAGAGGTATTCCCATCGAGGAGGGCGGCAGGTGGTGCACAAGAGGGCCAGGTCTGGGAGAGACATCTTGCATTCCTTAAGGAGCACGTGCCCCCGGAGAAGCTAGTGTTCTTTGATGTTAGGGACGGCTGGAAACCCTTGGTGAGTAATTCCTGGAACCAGATAAACACCCCTCTCCTATTCGGGTTATTCCCGGAGCTTCTAAAACCCCTCGTGTTGGTGTCCTAGAAGCCTCTCATATCTCCGAATCACCTATACACCAAAACTCAACATGTAGGGTACTAATTTCGAATTTTACAGTGCAAGGCACTTGGCTGTGAGGTGCCAAAGGGCATCGATTTCCCGCGGTCTAACGACTCAAAAGCTATGGAGGAGATCTTTAGGAGCGAAATCCGTACTGGCTTAAGGAGATGGGCGATGGTATTAGGAACCGTTGCCGCCATGTACTGGGGCTGGAAGAGTTATCTTGCTTGATATGCACATGGTTGAGGTGGTCGGCTTAACTATGGAAAGGTCAATAGAACTAGAGCACGTTAAAAATTCCCCCACGAGAGGCTCTCATAAGAGAGGAGATGCTTGGGCTAGACTACACTGTGTTAGGAGTTAGGAGGAGTCCAGGATTTCATGCGTGGGCATGACACTTATCATATAGGATTTTATGTTAGAGTAGCTAACTAACCCGGTTGCAACGATCTCAGTCTGAATTGGTTCTTCGCCGCTAGCTATAGCGCAAAGGAGACGGGCCAAGAAGGGGTAAAAATAATTAGGCATGAGGAAGAAGTGCGACGCACACCTTGATCAGGGTATTCCGATAGCAACAACTGCATGACCTTCCACAGAATGGCTCTGCAAACACAGCCAGCTATAGCCTAGCTTGTTACTATAGCCTTGGCCCGTTCAGATACTGCGGTATGCAAATTCTACGATTAGCCTTTGTAGCTCCGTGTTTACTCTCGAGCTAGGATGCAGTTACTAGGGAACCTAGGAATTGTCTACATATGCGTACATAAGTAAATCACTAATCAGGCCACTTACAGCGCTTTCAACTAGGTAATATCAATAAAACTCTGAACTTCTCTGAGAGTCTAAATGAATTAGTCTAGTTAAAACGGTCCTCAGAGCAGCTTTCTCTCTCGTGTCTGCTACTCACACCTAATGTTCAACTATTCAACTCTGCCACCTCGCTGCCTAAGGTCACCCTTAACTTAACCAGATAGGGTATAAGTACTAAAGTAAACTAGATATTGGCGTCTATGAGGATTAAGGAATTGGGGCCTGTTAGGCGATTGGGATTTTCTTGACTTCCCGCCATTTAATTGCATAGATCACCTAGAAATATAGCAAACTCTTCGCATTTCCCATATTGATTTGACATACCGGTTTATTGACACTTTAAATACCTGAAGCATGTTTGATATCTACGCTCGAGGGAATGTTCAAGCGAATATAGTTTTGTATAGATTTTGCTAGGTTACTATTGTAAGAAAGCCGGGATATACTTTTATTTTGGCTGACCTTTGCTCTGTGCATGTTTACTATATAGGTAGTCGAGATAAGTATGAAGGAATCGAGTTATCGATAATTGAACCTAGCTATCTCGCATGTCTTCCCCATATTTACTCCTACGTGCAGCATAGCTGTGCGTGCCTCAGATAGGTACCCACATGGGAGCTTCCTGCCTTTTCCTATATGTAGTTAGACTGGTAGTTTCAGTTATTTTGGACCGCGAGGGCGCCGCGAGGGGTACACTTTATTGTCTCATGTAGCGTCAAGTCTTAAAATAGGAGACTTTGCCCAAAAAAAAGGGAAATAACACAGGTTTAGAATGCGATGCCTTAGCCACCTAGGAGAAGATACTGGATACAGTACCTTAGGTCTACTTGTATGGATTAATGTAAGGTGCTAGTCTAGGAAGCTGACATCTTGTGACAATGCAAGATAAGGCAAGCAGGGGAAGCTGCAGCAAAGCAATAATTAAGCTACCTACATGGGTAGGTACCTTGAGGTATGTAGGTATGCGAATACATGGTAGAGCTGTTGCTTCCCACATTGCCTACCTACTACGTACTACAAGTACCTAAGGTATGTTTAAATAGCTAAACCTACACATGTATCTATATAGGAGGTAGGTAGGTAAACACTTAGGTACATGTAGGTAGTTGCAGGTGTCTTCCAAGTTTGACTGTTCTGTGACGTTTACATATGGCAAGCCCAACATCAATCAATCGAAGATACTTACTACAATTACCTATCCCTCCCCGTTGAACACTACCTAGGTAGATATCTAGAACAGAAACCAGAAATTGGGATACCCCGGCAACCTTTAATATTCATATATGTAGTATTGAACATACCTAGGTACTATATAGGTACATGTACAGCACCTATAACTAGGTAGGTGTCACAATGCTGGGGAGGTGATACTTGTATTCTGTAGCAGTAGTGCAAGCCACGCGCTGACGGCAAAGCAAGCATGAACAGCCTTCTGTCTGACTTGCTAGCTACATGTGAGTCCTATTATGCCGCTAATAGCACAGTTCGACGAGTGGTTTCCTCTAGCAGGAGGAGGTTCAGGGCTGGTGAAGCAAGCTTAAAGCGCTAGCCGGTAGAGCTTACAGTAGGTAGAGAGTCAATTAAAAGCTCTGCTTTATATGACCTATTACGGACAGGGATCCGACCTCTGCTAGATGGACCCTCAATTTCTAGGTACAGCCCGCTCCCCCGCCAATTCCAAGCTACCCCTTCTGGAGCCAATCCGAGAGCTCGCAACTGGGTCAGGATTCACTGGTTAAAAAAAGCGTGCCAGGATTTCGGCATCACATTACCCACTCGAGAACCCCTCTTTTTTCAAGCTTCTGCAAGCAACAGCCTGTCATGCACCTCGAGCACCGCGGTGAGGTCATGCAGTCCCGCTGTTCGCCGTTCTTATCACTAGAAAGTGGGAGCGATAGAAGGGTACAACTCGAGTGTATATGCGTAGGTAATCTATAACGCATATCTGCCCACCTTAGCCTTTAAGTAGGTACGTACGTACGCACGTAGACAGCGGGGTGGTACTGTAGGAAGGTATGTACCTAAGGTGTTGTATAATATTGCAAGAGGTATTGTGAGACAATCGCTCCCTTTGAGCAGGTAGCTCTCTTCTACCCATGCGTCACACGACATCTTTGATCCAGAGCTTCCTCCGAGGAGGCTTTATTGTGTTCTTGTGTGCTGTAGGATATTCCAAATAAGTAGATCCAAAGCAAGCTCTGGCGGTGCCAGCACGTCTCGAGGGAGCCTTAGAGCCCCCGTCTAAGTTGACTGGATGAAGAGACTCATGCTGCCCAACTTACACTTACTTATTTGTCGTAGGTTAGGTACTTACAATAATACCATGGGCCACGAAGTGCCCTTAATATCCATTAATCGGTTTAGCCAAGTTTCTCTGGTCGCCCCCTTACCTTAACCTTACCCCTACCCGCACCTATTGCTGTTCCCCAATACAGAATACTTCCCTACCTACTTACCTCTACCTACCTAGGTAAGTATTTACTCCCGCTGGGATGGACACCCCACCTAAACGACTAAGAACCAACCGTCAAGGCCAAAAACCCTGGCTGATCCTCGAATCGAGTCAGAAAGGAAGCTGGCTATTCACACCAATGACGGCAGATAACCAATGAAGGCACAAACAAGCTGTCTTTGTCTCTCTCCCTCGAACCGTCGAGCTGCAGCCGCTGTCTCTGAAGGGATTGTTCAAGCTACAGCAACCCTATTCCGTCGTCGCCTATCTCACTTCTCACTTAGACTAGTCCCGTGGACAAGGTGCCTGGCCTTTCGATTTCTTCAGCTGTGCCTTTCTGCCCTTTGCGCCCTTTGCCTTGATTACTCTACTCACAGCAGCTGTTGTTTCATACCACCCAAAAGCCACGCATGCGAGCCACGAGCTCAGGTTCTTTACCGAGTCTGCTAAGTAGTGCCACGCCCATAGGTATAGGTACAGGTACTCCAGCGGATGTTGTAGTGCCGTGTGCTCCCTTTGACTGCTGTGCTGTGGCAACCTCTCGCTAAATCCCCAGTACCTCCTCCCAAACGGGCATTGCTGCTTTCAGCCAGACCTTCCCCTCCCCCAAGAACACCTATCTGAGCACCCCGCCGTCCCCAGTCGCCCTCCTCCCACCTCTACTTACACCTACCTGCCGGCTTCTCCCCAGGCACTTCTCGAAACAGTCCATGTAGCACACCCGACAACTGACAATAATAAGCTTGGAGCTACCTCGGCAGGGTTGAGACGATTCTAGCTCGCACTTCCACGTCAAATGCCAGAGAGCTTCGCAGCGGGTGACAGTGACAGCTACACGTACGTACGTACGTCCGTACCTACTCTCTATCAATACCTACCTACCTATCTACCTACCGGCATACCTACCTAAGCTACCAATTCAGCGCTTATCGACAACAACGTATCAGTGAATCAATCAATCAATCAATCAGTCAATCAGACAATCAATCAATCACCCGATCAATCAACCGATCGATCCGCCAGTCTTGCGAGAGCCCCCCCGCTTCCAACCCGGCTAACCAGCTCATGGTGGGGTTGAGTAATAGCTCAAGATGCCGCCTCGAACTTCCTTGACGTCGTCGTTCTCTATCACCGACGCCAACAATGAGGTTGTTTGCCCATTGCGCAACCAGGATGGCTCGAGTTGTCGGAAGAGATGCATCGGCGTAAGTTCCCTCTTTGATCTTGCCTATTGCCTATCTCCTATTACCTATTGCTTATTGCCTATTGCCTACTGGCGATGCATAGAGCGCGATAGGCATAGCTAGCATTGTGCGACAAGCTTGTATTGGCTGACATTGCTATCCATTTCCGCTTGATAGGAAAAACGGTATCGTTCGATGCAGGAGCACATTCGAAGAGCCCATCCCGAGCATTATATCTCCAAGCTCCCGGCGACGGAAGAGAGCTTCTACCTCATGGTCAATACCCCGCCCTCGGATAGACCACCGGCTCAGAATTCCGCTGGCCCACCTCAGCCGGGCGTAGACCCGACAAAAAGCTACCCGCACGACCG
>JAPESX010000548.1:0-16867 GCA_029590615.1 Nemania bipapillata | reverse complement strand
GGATAAAAGAATATTTTTCGGTTTAGCCGTTATAATCTGTGACCGTTTTAGAATTATATGACGATTTTTATTCTGTGACGATGTTTTTGCTTGGTGACGGTTTATATTCGAGACGGTTTTTAAACGCTAAGACAATAGCTATGTTGAAACCGTATTAAATATATGATGTTCAAAAGACCAGCATACGGTGGAGACCATTTTTAATGTCTGTGACAATCACTGTGACCGTCTCCTATACCCCCCCCCCTTCGCCCTAGTGTAGGTAATTAGGTACCTACTGGGTAGCCTAGGTACACTTCCAATAGGTAGGTACATACATAGGTACCAAAAGATGTAGATATGTAGGTATGTATTCCCAGCTTTTGTTCGGTTAAATACATATTTCCGGCTGCCCAGACAGGTACTTTAGGTAGGTAGGTAGCTCATGTCGGCTGTTTATCGTCTCATTTGTTCAAGTTCTCCATCTAGGTATCTAGATGTCTCGATCAGGGGCATCTGCATTAACTCTCTGCACTCTATCTTTGTAGGGAGGGGAATCATCTATTACCTATAGTTCAAGGCCCCTTCTCTACAGTTTAAGGCATGTCCGATTGACTACCTACCTAGGTAACCCCAACAAAGTCAGCAGTCCTGCTAGCACATGAAGCTGAAGGTTGATATTCAACACATCAAGGGAGTAACCCGGAATTGACTGGTCAGAACAAATATTGACACTTTAAATCCCACTCATCCAAGTACTTTCAAGGATAGCTATGGAAGAATGTGAAAGCTCCCATACCAGCAATATTTCATTGCGAAGTTAATCGCCATGCCAACATATATATACAAGTCACGCGCCATCTCCAAAATCCCCCTCATTGACCACCTTCTGCATCGGGATGTTGAACACCAGTGGACAAATGACGATGGCCAAGGTCTACTAGACGATGATCTGTTAAGTATCCCACTGGAAGATCAGCACTTTGATCCTAACCTTCCTCTCCAGAGGGTCGAGGTACAGCATTATGAAAACCACCACTCTCGAGGACATAAAGATTCTCGACGTCAATATCCCAAGCGTATAGCCTCTCGACTACACAATTTACCCCAGCTCGTGCGAGCTAGCCTCATGATAGCGATGGTAACATTGATCTTTTTGCTAGCTTTACTTGGGACGAAGGCTGGATCTTCTGAAGTTATTGCAGGTCAGGTATTGTGCGGGAATCAAAGATACTCGGTCAATAATGTAAAGACAGGCCAGTGTTGCGTCCATTTTTTATCACTTGTAAGCTAATTTCTGCTAGGAAACATGCTATAATGGCAATTTTCTCTGTCCTGTTAAGGACAGACAACGTATGCGGAGATGTGGTAATGATTGCTATCTTCCACGAAAATTCTAGTATGGTATTCACCACAAGGGCTTAGGTGCTTTTATTGACTTGCAACAGCTGTTATGATGGCCAAGTTAAGCTACAATAAGAGACAACATCGAACAAGAAGAATAGCACAGAAACTGCTAGTGACGATTGTCCCTTTAGTTACCTACACTTAACAGACGGTCCTTTCGAGAATTATTTCATTTCCGACTGTTCCAGCGCCAGCCAGGTCGTTGTCACAAGTCCTACAGTCGATAGTGATCTGCGAGTCGTGGGGCCTAGATTACTAGTAGGAACTGCGTCCCGTTTGCTGTTAAGCCAAGATTAACCCGAATCCTAGATTGCCTGGCCGTCTGGAAACAACGGTATCGTTACCTATTTCTTAGCTGGTGATGGGCCTGACACGGGTTTGTCCATATCCCTTGAGAGCATGCCCGGTGCAAATCGTACCGTCAACCCGCTTGTGAGTGGCGTGGCAGGGATTCTCTCTTTTAATTCTTCAGCTATACTGAATCTAGCCATCATCGGGAGTATCAGGACTATAAGAGATTACGTCGAGGGAAATAGCATCACTCCTAGGGTCCAGGACGCGCTACGCGTCCAAAGACTAGCAGATGGGTCCATACAACTTAGTCGTGAGTGGTTTGACAACACCACAGAGACATTTCTAGTTTTTCAGCCCCGTAATGACGAGCTCGCCACAGTCCAGGGCACAAAGGTCCATTTTCGGAAGGGGACCTATTTATTTAATGCCTGGCATACTTATCCCGAGCTTGAGCAGCTAAGCGCCTCTGAAACTTTGAATTTACAGTCCCAAGATCTTATCACTCGTAGTCCTGACGAGACCGCATCTCTTTCCTTCTTCTCATCCACCTCCAAGGTTGTGGCTGGAGGCTGGCGATTCTTGACATACTTCGGTCGAGACAGCCTGATCTCGATGTTGCTTCTTCAGCCTGTCCTCAGCGAGGGTGATAGTGGGACCATAGAGGCTATTCTCAGTGCTGCTATTGAACGGATTAATGTAAGCGACGGGAGCGTTTGTCACGAAGAGATTATTGGTGATTATGCGACATATCTCAACGAACAGCAAGGGGTATTTAGTACTAATATGCAATGTGACTACAAGATGGTTGACACTGACTTTCTCCTCCCGATTGCGATGAATGAATATTTCGTGAAATCTCACACTGGAAGAGATCGTCGCGACGCATTCCTCGCTAAAACTGCATCCATCATTCGACCAAACCAGGGCGTTTCCTATGCCGATCTAGCACTATCCACACTTGAAAAAAATAATGAAAACTACCGCTGCGTTCGAGCAATCATCTGCAGTAGCAGATCTCATTCATCTTAGGGATGGGCAACCTGTCGGACAGTGGCGGGACAGCAATACCGGCCTTGGAGGTGGCCGCATCCCATATGATGTTAATACGGCATTGGTCCCAGCGGCTCTCAAGGCTATTGCTTCGCTAGCAGCCGAGGGTCTTTTTTCGTCGCACCCTGAATGGTACCAGACGGCTAGTAAGCGAGCAACTTTCTGGGAAGAAAACTCTCTACCTTTATTTGAAGTCGAAATACCGATACATGAGGCTCGGGATTTAGTCTACAGCTACGTCAATGAGTCTCACTTTTTTGGTAATGCCAACACAACGGAAATAACGTCTCCTATCCGCTTCTATGGACTCGCTCTAGAGGCAAATAACCATCCTATTGTTAAGGTGATGAACACGGATGACTGTTTCCGTCTATATTTGTTAAATTCGACAAACCAGGCTCAGCTGTCCTCCTTCCTATCACAGACGGCCGACAACATACTGCGGCCATTTCCTTGGGGCCTTTCTACATCGGTTGGGTTACTTGTCGCTAATCCAGCATACGCCAATGGCTCAATAAACATCGCTGACTTCACAACGAGCTCATATCATGGGTTGGTAGTCTGGAGCTGGCAGCTCTCGATGATGGCAGCAGGGCTAGAGAGACAGCTCGGTCGATGCGATAGCGCGGGCGACGAACCGGACTTCTGTTTAGATGCATCGTTGCACAGGCGCGTTCTCGAGGCTTACAGCCATATGTGGGATGTAATAGAACAGAACCGCAACCATCTGAGTAGTGAGGTGTGGAGTTGGGTCTACAAAGACAATGATTATATTTACACGCCTTTGGGTGCTCTACCTGGCCCTCAGGGCCAATCTCCTATAGGTACGTATAAATCACGCAGGCACCGACATAATCCTGCTAGACTAGTTGGTTTGATTTTGAGATAATCTGACTTGTTTTATAGAAAGCGATATTAGGCAACTCTGGAGTCTCACGTTTCTCGCAGTGAAACGAAATCCTACGTATTTAGCTTAGATACGGCCGACCAAAACCCGATAGCAACAGTTGTCTACCACAAATATTTAACTGTATTTAACTCTAAAAATACTAAAATATACTTGAGATTTCATTTTATTCTAATCAATGAGAATATTCTCAGCAGTCCTGTTGAGAAGTTGATCTCCCCCACGATCGAGCACGTGATGAAATCTACGGCAGTGAAGCGACAACGTCCAACTGTCGCGCTGTTCTTTAAAGCACTTAATCCCTCTTCGTTTATTATTATATCATAATAATCAGAGGCCATGGAGCTTTAAGATAAATTTGCCATAGCTATACAACTCTAGACCAGATATTCTTGTGTCTTGGACGTAACGTTGTACAAGATATATTAGATTGGGCTCAAGACCCGTAATCTCTGTTACAGCAAGGGGTATAAACTCGCTGCAAAATTATCATTTTGACCAAATCCTGCTACATAGACTGATATAGTGCTCTAGGTCAAAGGACAGTTTTATTTACAAGAACCGTTATGTGTGGCGGTGTGCATAGTTTAAACACTAGAGGGAGTTATTAGCCTTACAAAACAATACGCTCACCTACTTATACACGGTGGACAAGCGGGCCAAACGGGAAAAACCCACGCTTCAGGTGTGAGTGAGATGCTATACAAGCAACACCAGGATTGCCTAGTATACTTTGGAATTTTGATATAGAACATGACAATGTTGCGTGTCTTGTTTGTCAACGTACAGCAAAGCATATGTAAAATGGCTAATATTCCCACTGAATATCTCTTAATAGAAAACCTTGAGGGTAAAGCACCAGAACGATGATATTGTCGTTTCTTCACATACAAAACAGCCAAATTAGCAAATTCCGGCTAGTCACGCAATTTGTTTCAGAAGGTTTTTCTTCCAGGTACTCATTACCTGCCCTGTTAGACTTCTCTCCGTTTCTGAGTCCGTCCGAGTGGGCATAATTCTGTACCTACGATCCAATTATGCCGCCAGCCGTTTTCACCATCAAAATAAATACTGGGCAGGCCGAGTTGTAACACTTTGGACACGTGCATTTGACCTCGGAAGTGATAATGCGTCTTGGAGTTTTCAATGACAACGTAGACCTCGGATACTGCGTACTAGATACTCTCTGCTAGGCTGGAAACCTTAGTTTCCAACGAACGGTAAGTCTTCTAGACTGGAGACATCATACCGACGTGTTAATATCCTCCATAAGATGACGACTCTATCTGGCGGTCGATGCAATACAAGCCCCCAAGGCAGCGCTGTTCCAATGCCCAGGATGAGTTGTAAGGAGGTTGAAAGGCGTTGGAGCATGTTGAACTGCCAACACTTAAACACGTTTCCATCATAGTAGACTGCTGTTATCAACCGGCTCCAGCTCGGCAGCTCAGACGCGACCATGTACCCCAATTGGAATGTATTCTAAATATACGCCCAGGATGGTGTTGTTTAAAAGGGTACGAAAAAGGGACAAAGCACACACACTGTGAAGAATACGATGGGTGACACGGATTCGAAATCCATGGTAGCAGCAGAATTCTAGAAGGGCCACCTAACTCAACCATTCTAGAGAATGAAGCTCGGTCAATCACCTAATTAGCACATGTTTCTTCCAAATCAACGTCGAATTAGGCGCCACTAGTAGAGTGATGCTCTGGTCAGGACATTTGATCTGGAGATTGAATGATTATCGCAACGATCGGATGTTTCGCTGGGCAGGTCTACCTATGGGAAGGCCTCCCTCACCATCGCCAAAGCCGGCTCGGTAGGTTTGGCATAATTGTGTAAATGCTGGCTGACTTACATCTGGCTGAACGTGATTCGCAATCTGGCCTAACTATGGCTTCTTGCCGCTGATAAATTCACATGCATACAGGGTATACGCACATGCGCACACTTGGTCCTTTCCGTCTCTGTCCATGGCTACAGATCCGGTCGCAGCGGTAGGGTCGATATGCGGTTTGACATGCCTGAGCACATGCTTAGGTCGTGTGTCGTCTAACGTTGAATTGGCAATGTCTTAGGCTGTTGGTCTTAAGATATAGCACTTTGATGATCGGGCAAAAACATTACTCGGACGTGGACTAGCCGGGTCGTCTATTTTTTTTTTTTTTTTCTTTCTTTCCCATACGCACAAGTAGACTGCGTCGGCGGCTGCAGGACGACTGTTTAGTCGAGAGTACTCGCGTCCGATGTGTATAAAGTACCACACCAATAATTCGGTGGAATGGCGGCTCAATTTTCCGCTCGAGCGCCAAGGGTTGAGATCCACCGCTCTGCAGACCTTCATGCAGACCCGTGGGTAGATAGACAGATTACCACACCCAGTACACCAGGGACTGGAGCTTTGCCCAAATCCGCTGGACATAGGCCTCTATTCGAGCTTATAGTGGGAGTAGCCGGCGCCTGGCTTTGGTTTCATTTGCTCGAATTCTTCCGTGTGGCGCGTTGTGTCTGTAGAATGAGTGTCTCGACCGGTCTGCAAGGATGTCATAACTGGAACGGTCCCGAGGCGTTAGCGAGCATGCAGCACCGGCAGAGTGAATGCACGTTGGGAAGCAATTACTTCGTCGTGCCAGGTGTGATATGGAATGACGAGGGCAGGCGGCGTGTCTTTTCTTTTCTTTTTCTTCTAGCGCAGTCGTAGAACCGACACGCTTCCATGACACACACAGTCTATCGTCGTGTGACTACGACAGCAGATCGCTGACAGCCAATCTTGCAGTTACCAGAGGCTAATATACATGTTCATGTCGAAGCATTTTGAGCCATATGCCGCCATGGTTTCGAGAGTTCAAGGTCTGAGGTCACCTTACAGGGGTCACGGTGTGCGGCCATAATGTGGAGCAGACGATGAGGCACGTCCGTTGGAGCATCTCCGGGCATCCGTTCCTTACAGTGCTCATCGAGGCCAGTTGGAGTTATGTAGAGTTATGTAGATACGCAGGCAAGTCCGCCCAGACTCTGAAAGACAAAAACTGTGAATAAGAAGATGCGTTGAAACGCTGCACTACGACCATCCTAACCTGGTCTCGCACCGAGACCGGCTAAAGCCGCTGACGTGGTTTGAACAGTCGGTGGAGTGACTAGATATTCTATTACTCTTCTGTAACGTGCTGTTCAGGCATGAATGGCCGACGACAGCGGCTCGGCAGCGATAAAGTCTCAGGTCTCTAAATTCTCCTAATTTGTATGAAGCCTGTTCTTGACACGAGGTGGATCAACCAAGAGGGCTTTGAGCGGGAAGAAAAAAATTCGATAAGATACCTAGTCCGTGTTTGCCCTAATACGCGATTAAAGAGGCTGTGGCATTTGACATCCGCATAATCTATGTAGGCAGCAAATGAGAGGCGTCTATGCTATGTCAGTGGCGTCCGGTCGCACGGCCTTGGTCTAGCCTATCTACTCGGTGGTATTCAACCAGAGATTCCCCGGACCTAGTGCGCTGCGAGAACCGGAAGGTGGAGAGAGAGGCGGTGGGGATGGTGAAGGTGGATGCACTGAATTGAATGGTTTCGAGCCCCATTTATGGAGCCGCAGACGGGGGTCTCTACGGCTGCTAACATGAGCATCGATACCAGCAACATGAAAATGTTGAGAATCAACCCTCATTTTAATTGAGTTGGTATCGGGCACCAACCGAGCCTAATAGGTTGATGTTGATGTGGCTTTAATGGGAGCTTTGATGACTCCGTTGTTCGTACTCAGGATATCAGAACTCGGGGGCCACATTTTCAAACGAGGATTCCTCTGGTTCTGACATTTCGGCTGTCAAGCTACCATCATCATCATCCTCCTCCTCCACACGACCGAGGAGGAGATCTTCACTCCCTTGCCACTGTGGGGGCATGTTTGGCATCTGCGCCTCATCTTCGTCTTCCCACCCGTAGTCTTCCTCTTCGCTATCGGCAATCTCAAAGTCGGTCTCAGTAAATTTTCGCTTCTGGTGACGGGGGTTTGCTGAAAGCGTCAAAGCTGGCCAATTGGTTTCCATATCTAACCCAACAAGTCCGTCCTGCTCTATTTAGTACGAAAACAACAAGTGAGGAACGGGCTAGAAAGTACATTGCAGATTTCAAAAGGGAACAACAATCCGATGCCATCAGGGCTAGCTTGGTTGTTACTCTTTTGCACACCCACAAGTCGGACGCTGCGCAACTCTGAGCTGACCACTGTCCAATCTTGGAAAAGCACCAACCGAGTAGCAATACCTTGCTCCCAATTAGAGGCGCTGATAGCAGGCGTTAACGCTGCACCGCGATCGGCCTGCATCCTTGTAGCACATTGGCTCAGCAGCACGATGAGGATGTCCCGTGTAGCTGAGAGCTTCTGTAATGCTGAGACTAGATACTGAAGAATTTGAAGCCGTCTGGCCACCGCGTTAGAACCTACAAATGAGCAAATCCAATGTTAGACAAGCTTAAGGCGTAGATCTATCTCTTGGGGGGGCTACCTTTCGGGTTTTGGCGTGGCTCGAGATTCCTCGGGAAGGCACGGTTTACCAACCCAGATAGGCCGTCGATCACCACAAGAGATGTATCACTAGGAATACTTGATGCTCCTGGCTTACAAAGAAGCCCGATGAGATGAGCGAGAGTTGGGGTGGAATAATGAACGAGACTAGCTACAGTGTCATGCACACTTGGGAGAGTGGTGGCCTCTTCTGAAGAAGTGGGTGATGCACCCATTATTTCACTAAGCCTATGCTGGCACAAGGGATAGAGTGTGTCTGGTCATCGCATTCAGCAAGAGAGTAAAGAAAGCCAAGAGACAGATGTCCTGAGGATAGAAAGGTAGGGGGCATCCCCATAGCAGGCGGGTGAGACTGACCTACCCATACAACTCCACGGCTATCTCGTAATGTACTGGCGGCCATCTGCATCCTATGGGGAGAATGAGCATATTTCACGACATGGATAGAGTGTAGATTTAGACCATACGCCAATGTTGTCTTCCCGGAAGCGGGAGGTCCCCAAATTTCTACAACTTGGCCCTTCTGGATGCCTCTGCAGCGTTGTGATCCATCGCCATCCTCAAAAGACACGCCGGAGACCTCGGCCAATGCCTGGTCGAGAGCATCCAGGCCGGTAGGGATGAACTGCCGAGGATCGGTCTTGAGCTCATCCAAGGCTTGTGCAGCTGAAACTGTAGGTAGTCGATCTGGGCATCAATCAGACACCTGGGCCTCGCATAGCAAGATATCGTTATCGTTGGACAACTTACGAGTAGAGGAAAAGTCGAAGCTCGACACGTCTTTTCCATGGATCGACTCGTATGTTTCCATCGCGTCTTGTGATAATGAATGCCTACATGGTTTCTTGTGCGACAATCTCTGGGCGATCCTCTACGCTCCTCAGGTTTATTCGATCTGACCGGGCGGGATAGCTCTAGATAGGGCTCCGATGTGCGTAGGATATGCGATGTGAGCGCCTACCTAGAAGTGTACAGTAAATTTACCTTGGGATGGTAGTGGTGCCTTCAGCACTGTCGCTGTACTACCTACCTACATAATCTAGCCACATATGTACTTGGTAGGTTTGGGTAGGGGATTACAGTACATAGGTACGTCAAAATGCCCCCAAACACGTGACGTTTTAGGTGTCTTAGCACCTATCCTTCCGAACCCCGGTCCCAAACCACCCGCTAACTCCAGCATGAGGCTCAAAATCTTGGGGCTGACTACCGAGCATTGGTAATTTAACGTACAATGATCGTCTACCCATCATCCCATCCCTACCCAATACATATACTACATACAGAATATAGCTGTGTATACGTATTCTATATTTTATATATGTGATTAGTGTTAAATGACATATAACAACCCGCCTTAGTAACGTCATCTCACTCTCCGTGTCTGGTCACTTTGTCATTTGCATATGCTTGTACAATCCCGTTGTAACTTCCGCTGTACCTTCTCTACTGAGCACCCTGTATCATATCATGCCGTGGTTATTCGCTTGTTAGTACGGGGAAGGGGAACGGGGAACGGGGAAAGGAGCGAAGTTGGCGCCATTGATACTGATACCAAAATGGGCAGAAGATCCTTGCCGGGACCCAGTTCTGGTCGCCAAACTGGGAATTCTTGTGGGGTTGAGCATTATCTCGCATACTCGTCGCCTCCTGGAGTTAAAGGCGAGAGCGCGCCACTAAGCGCATGGGGTAGGTAATGCGGTAGGTTATGGAGTGCTGAGCGATAAGTGTCGTCTTAGGAGGCCTGAATTGCTTCAGGATTTACATGTAGTAAGAGCTACAGTGTATTCGTATTCTCTCGAGGTGGAGAAATGTTCACCTAATGGGAACTAGTAGACTACCAAACGTCAAAATAAGTACTGAGGTATGCGACTGTTTGGCTACCAAGTATAAGTATGAGTAGTGCACACACTATTATACTAATCTGCATCGACCAAGGAGCACCAATGCTAGATAGTTCAGCGATAGCATGCCAATTGAGCACATTTAGCGCATGCTCTTATCACAGCCGACCTGCGAGAGATGCGATTACTTAGCCTCCTCCCCTAGCCTCATGGACTAAAGGATCCCAGGATGAGCGGCCCGAATCAGTTCTGTAAGAAGCCAGGTAGGTACCCATGTACGCGCACCGCAAATTCTCCGCTTGGCAGGGCACGTGGTGGTCCCAATGGCCAGATGGGATTTCACCGAGCGCCGGCCCGTTTAAGAGATTCGCCGGCTCCGAAGGCGATACCTCAGGCACGGTATGCGCTACTGCGATACAGCTGTGTCCACTACCTACGCCGCACTATCAATATGTAGTGTACCTACACTATCTAGGTAGGTCCCGAATGCCGGGGTCCCTGATGAGCCTCGAAGTTGTGGTTGTGTTGTGCATATGAGACTGCAGGATCTAGACCTCACCGTTTGCTTTAATTATCATTGACATGCCAAGATGGTTGAATTGTCTCCTGATAATCGTTTTAGTGCGTGCTACGGTACAGTGCTGTAGGTATATGCTGCACAATACAATATCTACATGCCGTCTAATCTATGTGTAGGACTTCGGCTTCTAGTAGGTGTGGGAAGCATTGAATACCTACCTGTCTGACCTACATACAGGTAGCGCTGCGAGTCTAGGTAGTCTTCTAGATCACTAACCTCGGGAAACTTCGGTTATCTCGAGTCTTCCCACAGGCCATTGAATACCTACCTAGGTCCTAGGCTGGTTCTACAGTACACTACTAGGCATGTTGGTACCTAGATTAATACATCCTAGTGTACGCGTGGAGGGTTGACTCCGGGCTTTTATTGGCTTAGGGGAAATGCTAGGCCACACCAAGCGATATGCGCCTGTATCTGGCCGCAACGTCACCTTTGAGGATCACCAGCAGGGGCCTTGATGCAGGTACGAAGAATCATGTTGTACAATTTTGTGTTAGGGTAGAGTTTTAATTAGGCTTCTGTCTGCTAATTTTTACATATAGTACACTACTGTAGCGTCTCCGTTAAGTAAGCTCCCTAGCGTCCATCCATCCACTATAAATGGGTGGTGATCAGTACATACAGAATAGATAGGTGGCGTTGGTTCGGGATATTTCTTGTACCATTTCTTCTCATGCCTAAGCTGCATATAGTAAGAGCCGCGCCTTGCGGTGTAGGACCGCATCTCGGGGTACGCCGGTTTGAAGGAAACACCTTACATTGACTTATACAACCTCGCTAACACCATCATTTCAATGCGTGGTATAATAACAAGTGTATCTTTTCAGTTTATATGTTTACTAATGATAGGTAGGTATCTATACCACTATACTAGCATCCGTGTATTTATAGTTAGCTTTGATGGTTTTTATTCATGGTTTAGCGTATGGACCTTTGTCAAGCTAGCTACAGCCGCACGAGCGTGGGGGAAGGACCCTTGGTGGCTTACAATCAACGTGTATCAAGATAGACCTGGCATGTTGCTTGCATTTCTGGGTCGCAAAGCTCGGGATATGCCGAGTGATGTGTGAAAGATATGTAGAGAGAATCACTAACAAGTTTTACCCCAGATTGGGTTAAAAGAATATATATCCTACTTCCTTTCTAGCTCATTATACTTTGAATGTCTCGCTTTTCCAAATAGGAATAGAAATAGTGGCCTGCGTGCTTACAAGTTTCTTCCTTTGTTGTGGGGAGAATCTAAGAAAATCACGCGGCTCTGAATCTAGAGATACTTGGATTTGACACGTTACACGATACACCTTCAGTGGTATGGCACAGTACCTATTTTTTCAAATATTCGCCAAGCTGCAACAGTGCAAGACGTGACTGACTCGCGCCTTCCTCGCTGTAGTACACAAAGGAGTCAAGATCTCAGAGGACCAAATTAGCAGCGCCAAGAATTACAAGGACCCTTAATGCGTTGACTGACGTATTATAGAACCGGAACTGTGCGGAGAAAGTACAGCCTGGCTCCCTGTCGAACGCTCACCCTCTTTTGCGGGGACGATAAATCACATGTAATTTCCATGCCCTAAAATTGAAATTCTAATATCAAAAGTTATCCTTTCGAACAGTATCAAGGGAACCAACGCGGGGGCAGAGACTTACTGTAACCACCTCCACCAACATATACAGGTTAGGGGTGTCGCCATAGAAAAGGATCAAGGATCCGCGCAGTGTATGAAACAAGCTGTGGTCAATAAACCCTCTTTCTAACCTATGATGCTTTGACAACACACCATGGAAATCAGTATTCGTATAATACCTATAGTATCATAATTTACCAACATCTCCCTACATACGTGTTTACCGCCAAAATGCTGGCATAGTTTACAGCAACCGGAGAACTGCAGATATTTCAGAGGTAAGGACCAACACGAAAACAACTGAGTCTTGATTCACCGCGTTAGAACCCTCCCCTTTTGCCGGGGATGTAGGCATCAGCATCTCCTGTTGTATCACATCGAGGTTTCTCTTAGGCCAATTTCCCAAGCTATTGGTTATTTGGGTAGGCAGATCATTAACCTGAGCTATCCGAGACTTGCTACGGTCGGAAGGTATGTCACAATACATGATGCCACCAAAGCCCACTTAGATTCTTCCCCAGATGCCAAGCCCAAAATGAGTCCCACGGGAAATTTGGCGAAATACCTACCTATCATCAGTGTACTTTTTTCATTTCTTGATGCCAAGTCTATCAATTGCAAATTTCCCCTGATGACATATATGTGCATGATATCCGGGGTAAAATGGACTCAGACGTTACGTGCAGAGTAGAAGGGGTTTGACGATATCATCGGCGCAAAGTTGGTATGCCCCTGAGAGCGAGCGCCACGGAGTTTCGTGGTTGTTAGATTAGATGATGAATAGAATGATGCCCGGACACTGGCGTACTTTTCGGTGTTTTACCGATACAACTGCGTCTGAAGTGATTTATGAGATATTACCTAAAGAAGCATATTATATAATATGTGCGTTGGAACATTGCAGACAAGGATCTTAGTAGTGAGAACTGATATGAGGGTAAATATGAATATCGAACCACGACTCATTATTAACAGCCGACTACCCTCGAAGCCAGCATGGCGCTTAGGCGAGGTGACACATGTGAGCACCACCCTATTGCACGTGCATATGTGTAGGTATCTTCGCGGTGAGGTTGGTGATGCTTGTCTAGGTATAGTATAGTACTATCCAGTATCGATCCGGGCTGCCAGGCTTAGTCAAACACACAGAGTGAGCGCGACCATACACATACAGAATACTTGTACATACCGGCTGGACAGACGGCGCGGGATATCACGGAACTCTTGGGTCATTGTCAAACTTGAGAACCCCCACGTCCTCTGTGCACTAAGGCTTAACCAGATTAGTACTGTGATACGCCACATTCGTCGGTAAAGGATAGATCTTTCCGAGGTCAGTGGACCCCAGATATCGGATACGGCGTCAAGGAGATCATTTGTGCGCCTATGTAGTTAGTAGTGTGTACAATAACTATATGTACTCTACTATGTATGTACTTAAGGATTCGCAAGCGGGGCTGAGGGTAGGTATTCTTCACCAGCGAGCTCTCCTAGCGTCCTCATCCTCGTTCTCGTCCTCGCTGCTAGCTGATGCAGGCTTGACGAGGCCACTTGGTATGAAACCCCAGACATGGTGTTGGCATGAAGATCCCCAAGACACTTGAGGAAGCGGTATGAATAGCTCGAGTAGCAGGATACACTAGTGATGGTGCTTACACATTTTATGCTGGATCGTCACAACATCGCTTGTATGATGTAACTGCAGTATTGGCAACAGGAAAGATAAAGGTATCTGGAACTCGACCGTCGCATATATCTGGGGGGTGCCCTAAAACCCCGACATGGATGGAGTAGTGTAGCGTCGAAGCAGAGTGTGGGGAGAGCATCTGAGGCGTTGATAGGGACGATGAACGGTGTTATCGTTTGACCCCAGATTGCACCTCGTACCATTCCATAAACGATCATACGAGGCAGCGAACGACGAGATAGAGGTGTCTAGTCTTATTGCGCGGAGTAAAGGGGCCGTTCTCTCACATCAAACTAAACTTGCAAGTACAAGTATATGTAGGTAGGTCCAGCGAAATCTGAAATCTGAAATCTCCTATATGCATGCATACCTGCCTACGTATATGTATACATAGGTAGAATATAGAATACAGAATAGGTATGTCGACTTGAGAAGGGACCCTGGACTGGACACATCATCTCGGCCAGATGGGCACTGAGAACGCGATGACAGACTACCTTGGCATTTGTCTTCCGTTCTGAATTCTAGTGGGCTCCGCAACCATTAATTAATCGATCTAAGCCCTGATCTGATCTCAGCACTGATCTGAGTCTCTCTCTCACTCGTGCAGGTATGCACGTACATATGTAAGTAGTCTGCACTAGAGAACCCAAATGACGAGTGAGATGAGGCAGAGCAGTGCGCTCCTGTTGTGCGGTTCTTATCTGCTTGGGGCTCCACACCCTGGCTTTTCGCTCTGGGTACCGCCTAACAAGTCCCCCCAACGATCCCCATATATCGATCAGCTAGTGATTATCGTGAACCTACCTAAACTACCTACATATCTTCTAAAAAGGCGTCATCAGTCAGCTGGGTCCCGACTAAGTCGTATGTACATCATGTGTATACAGCCGAGACAGACGCCTGGGTCGGAACCGAACCGCCGCAGCCTGCATGCATGATATTTGATTTTGTCAAGACTATGTAAATGGCAACCTCATCGCCAACTAAATGGGTGAATTAGGAGGGTAAAAATTCCCCTTCTATTCTTGTTTTTGTATAAGGCCGAGAAGGCGAGTCGCGTTTTCGAGTCAATTATCGGATTTTCTCGGTCTCCACAAATAGCGGTGTTGCTAACTTGTCGTGGTGGGTTGGCTTACATGAGACTAAAATCGCAATAGGTGAGACTGAATGAATAGGTAGGTGTTTGGTTGTGAATTTTCTTCAAGGGAGGGATTTCTCTCTCTCTCCCTCTCCGTGCGCGGTCGCTCTTGGCATCTAAATGGCGGTCTTCGCGACGGAGGGTGGCAATCCTGAGGGACAAGGGAGAAAAACGGAACAAGTTGAAGAATATAGGGTTAATATAGCCCCTGTGGCCTAATACCAGTCAGTAGTAATGATGTCAACCATAAAAAGTTAACGGTGTGATAATAGAACGGACGACATCCTAGACCGCAACAACTCCTATCTATGCACATATGTGCAGCCTTATGTGGGCAAGACGCAAACACGGCAAGATGAAGTGGCAGCGAACAACTTGACCTCGTATACATCCCTACTGAGGTGTATTCATGCCCGATACCTCACGGGAATTATTCTTAATATGGGACGCCTACTGGACAGCCAGCCTCATTTGCTAATACTTTCCAATGTCAATTGCGGTATGGATGCCTAGCCCTGAAATCAGCCAGACTAACATACCATGCGCATATGTCTTACATTGGACTCTTTCCATCCCGAAGCAAATGCGACTTGCCCACCGAAATAGTTGATCGATTATCATTCGACACAGCAAATCCGTGGATGCGGTATCTACTAGGTGGTACTCGGAGAATGAAGAAGTTATTGTTCACTGACTCATTCACCCTACTACCAACTTGACCGCTTTACTCCGCATCGGCGATTCTTTTCTTTTACGGCCATTCGAATTTTTCCCTCATCTTTTTTTTTYCCTTTTAAATACACATAAACAGGTTTGGTTGTCGCAGTACTTGCTTGCATCGAGGACCCATTTTGCAAATCCATTTCATGTGCCTGACTAGATCTTTATGTATGCCATACAAGCTAAATGAACGATGACTGCTCCTGGCTCATGCTCAGCTCGACAAGAGTGTATAGTAAGGGGTAGTGATTGGTGTCCTGAACGGATGGGAGTTGTAGGTAAATATAAACCCAACAGACAGGTCATCCTAGGTGGATGTATCAACTCTCACCCCCTCCCTCCCCTTTTGCCCGGTCGTGTAGTGTGTGTGTATATGTATATGTGTGTATGGATGTATTTATGTACCTGTTGCTGCATTGATGTTTTCTTTTGTTTTTTTTTCCAAACTCCTGGAGCCCCGTCATTCTGCCCAGTGCCGAGTCTATTGACTCTCCATGTGGTATAGCCAATGGTCCCCCCACACGCGGTGGGGATCCCGAATTAACGAACGGTAGGTACCTTGTATTCTGTACCTACCTAGGGTTCTTGGGTAGGCCTACACACTACCTAGCACAAGGAGAGCCGGAGCAGGGCTCAGGCGGAGACCGACAAGTTACAAACTCGCAGGTACCTGAATGCACTGTGCTCTTGGGTGGTCCTTGTATCATGTAGCGACGACCCGCAGTGTGCCGCAGGGCGCTGAATTATCTTCCCCTCCCCCCAATAGGCCCCCCCTACACCCCCAGTATANTCCCCAGCGAGGGTGTNGCCTAGGTCCCACGCTTTTTTTTCTTACGAGGGCTTGACCTGACCACTGTCTTATCCTCCGACTTACCTTCTTTAAAACGCACTCAAACCCCCATCTACCCGCACCTGCTTTCCCCTCCCCAAACCTTCGGCCATACAGCACATAAAAAAAAACTTTGTGTCCTGCGTTCCCCGGATTCCAAGGAGTGTAAACATCAGCACCACACATCAATAAACGACATTACTAANCGACGAGTCCACCACCACTACCGCCACCACTTGTCGGAAAGATTCAACCGAAGGGGGTTTTC
>JAPESX010000547.1:0-16902 GCA_029590615.1 Nemania bipapillata | reverse complement strand
CGTCTTATCCGTGTTGTCTCGACATGCCCACTTCTCYGTCCTCCACTGGGAGAGAGATCCCGTGGCGAGAGCTAGGGCGTTGCCGACAGCGGTCACAAGTAGGATGCTCCAGTCACCGAAGACGCCGCAGGGTATAGCTGCCACGCCCAGCTGAACAACGCAGGTGAGGCAGCCGGTAATATATGGAGTGTCATACCCCGGATCTCCCTTGGTTGCCCTCCGTGCCCTATAGACAGAAACGCAGAGTCCAGCTTTTGGCGGTAACTCTGGCTCCGGCCTTCCCTTCTTCCTCGCGCTCTCTTTCATATGATTCCATTTCTGATCGAGGATATATTCAACTCGCCTTGCGATAGGGTTTGGATCTGCGTCTACAACTGCACCCGGCGGTCTTGCCGCCCGGGGTTGTCTGTCCTTCCACACGTCGAAGTCCCGCACAATGCGGCCAACGATCCAACTATTATTGCTACGGGTATAGCCATTTCCCCCGTTGATGACTATGCAGGGGAAGTCCGCCGACGGCATCAGTTTGTTTTCGCCCACAGCAGACACAACGGCAGTCACCCCGTAAGCAACCCAGCCTAATGCACGATGACAGAGACGGTTTGTTAGCCAGTCAGCACAGACGCAGCGGAAAGAGACTCGTACCGAACGAAAANCGCGACCGGCGTAAGCCGTGATCCCGCTAACTGCGCGAGCGCTCGTCCGACAACGTCGCCGCCGAGAATCAGCAGTACGGAGAAGACATCGGACGGGTTCTTCCATTGGTCAGACAGTGTGGCCGAAGGTAGGCCTGGGTCGAAGGCGCGCCGCACGAGCGCTAGCAAGGGAGCCATGATTTTCTACTGAGTTTCAACGCATTTAATAGTGTCGCAGCAATTCATAACATATTGATCAATGAGATGATGAGCAGTAGAGAACGAAACCGCACCCGAAGGCGGGGCACGCATTGTCTATAACCCAGAATCGGGATAGTTGATGGGACAGCCTGCAGCCCTTCCATTTTTNGTCATGGGTGTGTAGGACTGCATCCTGCGTCCAGGGGCTGAGAGCCTGCTTGGTGGTCGAATCGTTGGCCTGCTAGCTCGCCAATCTAGATAGATCAATCTTGGCAGTTGGTATACATTGGCTACTACAGCAATTAATTCGGCGATGCTATCACAAACATAACGCTGTGTCTAAGCCACTTCTACATTATATATCAGCGACCACGAACAAACGAAAAACAATGACAGTGACCAATTGCACACAGCGCACAATCTAATATACCTAATTAGTTCTTTAGTTTGCTAGTGTCTCATATCGCCAAAGCCACCAATGTAACCACAACACTGAAGAGTTTACTTGTCCTGTATAGTCGCTGATAGACAGGATTCAGGCGTTAGCTACACGAGAAATTCTATCTGATCTTTACTGTAACTCGTTCTGTCCTCGGAATGAATGGTAGTTGATCCTCGTCTACCGACGGAGACAGAGACTGTTTTGTGACCCATGCTATACCAATTCGCTCATAAAGTTGTTGAGAAGCATCCACACATCTCAAAACCAGACACTCACAGTGCCAATATGGACTCTCGGATCCTTTCCGACGTATCCATAAGCAGTAGAACACCTCTCCTGTATCTTCACTGCCTTCCGGAAGCACATAGTCGCTTATAAACCCGTAGTGATCACTGCCCTCAACCTCGATGTTATACCGATAGACACCCGTTGCGTCCAGCCGCGTATTAACGCGAAGGACGGCGGTTACCATGTAGCCTGATATGACGAGGGTTGCTGATGCCAATTCTGCTGTACTATCGAAAGCGAGAGGGGTGCATTGAACATCCAGAATCTGAGCGTAGATCCGTTTGTCCTCGCTGGAGTCGGAATTATATCGAATCCTGCCATTCACAGAAGCCCATGACCAAGTCGGCGCTCTCCACTTCGACGGCCTGTCTGCTGATAACGAGAAGGTCCCCCACAGTAAGTCTTCAATCAAGTTGTCTTCCCACAGCCCCGCCAGGTACTTCGTGCCCCTGATGTGCTGCATTTGCTTTGCGACACCCGACAGGGCGGGGAATATGTCTTTTTCAAAAGTGAGATTCAGTGCGGAGTACTCTGCGACGATCTCGTGCCATCTAGTTTTCAGCACTTGCTGAGATTGGGATGACAGCTTGAGGCCGTGGGATATCTTTCCAAGCATCTGTCTCAGGAGGTATTCAGAGACAGAGGATAACTCCATTTCCTTGCTGCTTTTAACATAGGAACATTCGCATGCTGCGGCTTCCATGCACTCCCAAAGCACCTCCTGTGCCCCAAAATGGAGGACTCGGGGCGACAGAAGCCGTTCCTGGAAAACCCAGCCGCGTCTCAATAGCGGGTTGTTGTTGGGCCCAGCCGTGTAATTGTCGTGGAGATTCCTGCGGGTGTAGATTGTGTGCGGTGATCCATGATCATCGTAACACTTGAGCTCTATGGCCTTGCATTCTGGTGAAGCGGCCGAAAAGCAACCCCCTGTACCGCTACCCGACTTTGTCGCAGCAATTGTTAAGTAAGAATTTTCGTAGATGGAGGCCATTTTTGAAGACTCTGTGCGCCAGTCATCTTCACTATCCTGAATGATGCAAAGCGAATCGATCCAAATGTACGGGATCCCTAGCTTTCGAGCAATTGTGATGGCATGCTGGAACGTGGTAGATAAGTCGGCCCAGGAGATACTATACTTATATTGCTGCAGAGTTGTCGTTGTCGTCTTAATTATCTGCGCAACACCCCAGCAATGACTAAGACACATATATCTCGCTAGCTCGTTCTCTGTCTCATATAACCTGAGCTGGGTATTATCGGAGTTACCAACATAGACCACTCGGTTTGGTAATGGAGTGGGCCGGTCATCCTTATGACACGCGTGGTTTTGTGTGCATTCCCCTAGCCATTGCGATATGCACGCAAAGGCCGCCTCCGAAGAGGTGTCGCCACATATTTCAGTCGCTGCACCTACGGCTGTCCAAGGACACGTATTGGCTGAGAGGAAGTCAGCAAAATACTATGATAAGACTCGCAACTCGTATTATCACCTTCCAAAGTAAAAAAGTCTACTGATACCTGTCGGCGAACACCATCCATTCTATTCCAGTCAAGGCATAAGAGAAGCCCTTCAAAAGGGAGCTCAGCTTCAAACTCGTATACGTAGCTTTTCATTCGCTCTTGGGGATCCCATTGCGGCATGCACATATCTATGCCTGAAATCAGGAACTTGCAGAATCTGCAGCCTGAATTTGCAGAAGATTCAAGCTTTGAAATCGATGTTTCTAGACGCCAAGGACGCCCATTGCTATAAAGCCTTTGAAGATTGTTGCACAGAGTGCATGATGGGGTCTTAAAAGTGACAGTAGCCATAACTTCTCTAGTCAAAAAAGTGATAAAATTGATAAATTAAAGCAAGCCGTTTTGAACTAGAGCGTAATTGGGTATCCATTGGTAGTAAGAAGAGACATCTGGTAGTAGAAGTCGAGAGTGTTTTATGCCCCTCGGGTTAGGCTTGATCGGGTGCTATTGAGTGCGGGGTCATGCATACATAAGAAAACATCGAGTAACTATGAAGAACATTGAAGAAAGAAATAACTTCAAGGGATAAATGAGGGTATCTTGCTACTAAATCAGCTACTTGTTTGAATATATAATAGATGAATAGATGAACAGGTTAATCTTAGGACTTTGGCTGCTTTAGCACTCCGATTATTTTGCCATAATTAAACTCATTCGATAGTTAAGACATTATTCAAACTTCAAAATTATATTAGTCCAAAATAATGTCTATTTGCCGTTGCAGTCAGTAATAGCTTTAACTGCGAAATGAGCATTATCGAGAAATAGGAACATAGGGGTTAGTGTCATATACCAGAGCTAACAGGATCTTCAAATTCAGAGTCCAGCATCTCGCTCACTGCTCCTACGTTCTTTTAGATTCGATTGATTGTAAAAGTCGAAAACTTCCCATAGTTATTCTATTCCTGTACTCCTGTCTGCTCTAAATAGCCTGCATTATCAAAAGGTTCGGTATCGGAGTAGAGATTAAAGCCATCATAGTTAGGGACAAGACACGATAAAAGACTCAGTAGCAAGATGAAATGAGTCCCGGCCCTCTAGATCCCTCACGGTATCAGAGGGCCCGTCTATATAGCCAAATCCGTCAACATAACCATCAGCATAACCACCCCNAAAAGAACTAGTTATAGCTTCCTAAAACTAGTACTTATCATAGTACTCGTACACATGAGTAGAGATCTGCTTCCCGTTCGCATCGTACCTCTTCGGCAGAACAGTCAAGAAGCTGTCGATATCCCTTGGCTCGAAGTCGAGGCCCAAGGCACCAGCCGTCATAACGTCATGGCCGAATGTCTCCTTAATCCAGTGCGCAAACATGTCCATTCCTGCAACGGCGCCCGATCCAGTCCAGAGATTTCCATCAACAACCCACTGCTTCTCCTTCGTCCATTTGACCTTGGGGAGCCGCTTCTTAACCCATTCGAACTCGAGATGGTTAATCGTTGCGTTCTTGCCGTCCAAGACCCCGGCTAGCGCAGCGACATATGCACCCGTGCACTTTAGCGGTTCAGGTTAGAAGTTTTTCTTCAATACAATATTTGGGTTTGAAGTAATGTGGTTCATGTGAAGCAGAACTCTAGATGCAAGAGATTCTCTCTAGACTTCCAGAGAGTAAACAAAATGGCTGCCAACTACTTACAGTCGTGAAGAGCAACTTTCCAGCCGCGACGTGGCGGCGAATGAATTCAGCATACTTTGGATCCAGCTCGAAAAATGCAGGGTTCGGCCCTCCAAGAAGCAGGCAATCAAGCTCCGGACATTCATCGACAGTGGTGGTTGGGATAATTGTGACATGGCTTGAAAGGAGAGCAACTGGCTCCTTAGTAAGCCCAATGTGATGGAAGATCACCTCCGGCGCGCGAGATACGATCGAATCTCCCACCGGCGCAAAGGTTTTGACTAGTGCACGACTGAGTTAGCCCTTTGCTCAATTTGAAATCTATAATTTCTAGGCCGGTATGGAGTTTCGACAACCAATTGCCGAGGGAGGTTGTCAAAAAGGATATTACTTACTTGCAGTCAAAATCTCTTTGCTTCCTGAGTTGATGAGATCGGTTGGGCCGATTACATCAATTGCCTGATAGTTGTAGACGAGGGCGCCGAAATTGAGGGGTGCCATATTGAATTATTTGAAACTCGTAAAATTGGGGAGGTTGTTAGTGAGGCGAAGGTCAAAGGATGATGAGGGAAGTTATCTAATTTCTGCTGAACTGCAAACTCCAATCTAGGGGGATACAAACACTTTATATAAAGTCTTGATTAAGACTTCAATCATGATTAAAAATCTACGATGTTATTTGTAAGCTTGGTTTTAACCTCCGAACTGCAGCGGGATTTACCATCTTCACCTCCTGTTCGATTTACGTTAGAGTTTCCGTAGTGTAAGATACAGCCCCATCAATATGCTGAATAAGATATGATTGGCAATTGAAACTCCAGTGAACCCACTACTAATGTTTATATGCCCACTGATTATCTTTTATTCCACACAAGTGGTCAACAGCGGCGAGTCACGTAATACTCTCACCTTCGCGCGAGCCATGGAAAAATTTCGGCGTTTCGGTTTTACAACTATCTATGTCTCATAATAGAGTCCACATCATGTGCGAAACTGATAGAAGACTCGAGAATGGCTAAGTGCTGTAGAATGGATGAATTGTTATACCTCATCCTAGTAAGAAGAAGGATGTTATTCTGAACTACTTGCGTCGTCTCTTCCTACAAGCCACTATCTCTACCAAAGACCTTGCGGGAAGTTGGGTTGTACTAAAACTCAGGAGTGACAGTATCATACAGGAATCACTCGAGATATTACGGCGGTATTGTGCGAAATGAAATACAATCTAGAACATGTTAGGAAGAGTACAAATTCAATTATTTAGGTATCTTATAGCTGGCAGTAACCGCTTTCATTCGCCTTCCTACCTACCTGTTCACTACTAGTACTATTTACAACCCATCGTGAAGTGCTATCATTAGACCTCAGATTACTACGACTGAACTTAACACGAGGTCACAACTCGCAAGGTTTCTTCCATCTAATCAATACAATCTAAAATTGTACGTAACCTCTAAAGGAGATTTTCATAAAAACCGCTAGAAAGCCAGTTCAGAAAGCTTTAGCTCGAGTAGTGATAGCTTGTAAGCTTAGTATCCTGCATATTACTCTTCTCCCAGCGGAAGCCTCAAGACCAGATAGAATATATCAATTTTCAAGCTGTTCTAACGAGAGTTTAAAGGAGACGTCTTAACGCTAGTACCAAGTCATCTAAAACCCTTTCTACCAAGAGACATCCTGATCCAGTAAGCAGTCTAAAACATTGGCCTCATATGAGCGTCAGTAGTACATGAACAATCAAACGATCCCGCCACTCCGTCCGTCTTCCAACCCCAGAGACAGCCCAAAACCCAATCTAGTCCTACAGATGGTGTGGGTCACTTTGAAGTTCCATAATCGATGACTGATATCCTAGATCATTCTGACGATCGTAGTCCAGTTGCCGCCGTTCCAAATCTTGGAACCGACAACATCTTCTTCCTTAATGTTGGGGTCGAGCGAGAGCAACTTCTCGCCATTTTGGTCTTCGAACTCGCGAAGCTGGACCGTTGTGCCTCGGGGTTTCGCATCGGCGAAAATCCCGACATCTTCACCATCTATGGTTACGTTAGTCATCCGCAATTAACTAGGGTCAGCCAGCTACATGAAATCTTACTTCGGCGGTGCTTCGCATTCTTGAAATTACCGTTAACGAGACGGAACTCGCTGCCATCGTTGGCCATGGCCGCGTTCTCGCAGAATGCTGCACCTGCGTAGTTCCTCACAAATATGCTGTATTTGTCGCCGTTGTTGATAGTCTTGTAGAAGTTGCCAAGTTGGCCGCCCTCGCCTACATGCCATGTTAGTACACACCGTCTCGTTGAAAAGGGGGAGTTGTGTATCTCCTGTAACTTACTAGAATTGTCGGTGCTATCCACACAGCGGAGGATGGCGCCGGTGCCGCCCTCCTTGGTGCTCGCGAAAGGATACTCGTCACACGAGTCACCATACTTCTTGTAGACAGTGTTGCTGCATGGATTTTTGTTGCAGCCTGATGCCGTGCGGCGAGGGTTGCGGTTGTTCGTATCACTGTCGTAGGTCAGGACACCAGAGGCCAGGCCGTGGTTGACAGCGTAACAGGCATTGTTGCACGTCCCGAGTGAGTTGGTGCAATCCCATTCAAAGGTAGCGGCTGTCACAGCCGTGATAGCGAAGAGGTGAATGAATCGGAACTGCATTTTGAAGGAGTTTGAATTGTGTAAGTTGATGGTGAATAGCAAGAGTAGTCTTGTTGTTTGACTTGGGCTTTGGTGCTTGTTATCATCACATCATCTCTATGGAAGTTTCTCGTTCTTATAGATGTCGAGTTCCCTTGAGGAGTCAAATAATAGTCGGTATTTCCGTCTTCAATCCTGAGTTGAGTAACGTCACTGTACTTGTGATCTTGTGAAGTCATCACTACTCCAAGGCTGTGAGGCAGCCGCGAATATGAAGAGAAGCCGATCACTTATTTTTAACCCGCATTAAATCATTATTCCCGCAGCCTTCTCTTGATCATCAACAGCAACATGGTGTGATTTTGTTTCATATTCAGAGCATATTACCCAGTCAATGTTTTTGGGTATAGATGAGGTCTCATTTTCCGCCCCCTTATTCATCACTAGACTGCACCTTGGATCATGCAGATCAATTGCAAATTTGTCACTGGGCGCAATAGGATCAGTCGTGAACATGTTAGGTCAGCAACTCAGTCAGCCTAGCCTAGAATAGCTTATTAGGATCCCATTTTATCTTACGAGAGACTAAAAAAGCCTCTCAAAGTTTCATGTTTATCCCCGCCTTGTCACCCCGGAGATCTCTTTATGTAGGCCTCGAGGCATAATTCTCATTACTGATGTCAATCTATATTGAGTACCTTATACTGCGTTGCTATCGCTACTTTGGGTTACGACGCATCTAAATTACGTGAAGTTTTAGGTCAATAAAAAATTGCGATCCATAGTTTATAAGATGTCTCGAAGCACTATGCTTATAAAGACACTTAATACACGGGAACATTGAATCTATGATTCATGTAATGGTAGATCCACTCGACTAATCTAGTGACTTGTACAATTGCCCTCTGCCAGAATCCGTCATAGATGTGCTTTACGCAGTTTAGCTGCCACCAAGTCTCATTCGCGGTGCCGGCCCTCCTTTCCTTGGAGTCTGTGTGGGCCTACCATAGACACCGCCCTGGGTGTCGGCAATGTTCTTGACCTCCTGAAAGCCTAGAGTAGCCATGGAAAGAGAGACAAGGACAACCTGGATCGATTTGAATGTGACTCGAACAGTGTCTAGAGAGCCATCCTTCTCACGATGTACTAGAATGGCGGATTCATCGGCTGTGGACTGTTGATCGAGAACAGCGAAGTTGGTGGCCCGGCCAATATTTTGGGATGCGTCTTCTATAGATTTGGCGATGAATGGTCTGAAGCTATCATTTAGTGGCGGAACCGTGGCCTCGTCGGGCAATCTGCCGGAGCCGTCACTGGTGGCAGCGACAACAGAAAGTTCATATTCACTGTTCGGCACGAGTTCTTCGCTGCCAGCGCGAGCTTGTTCGAGTATATTATTCAAGGCCTAGGAATACGCATGCTTGTTAGTCTACCGTCGCACTTGATAGAATAATTGTAGAACTAACTGCGATGGGCATCTCAGCGATGCAGCATACGGGATAATTCGCCATGTTTAGCCAATACGAGTGGTGTTGTGAGGAGAGTGGAAATATTGGGGAGTTGAAGCTCAGTAAAGCTTCTAGTAGACCCCTATATTTAGCCAGGCTCCTTTTCAGTGAAACAATCATTACCAATGACGTCACCTCCAAGTTGATATATCTATATATATATATATGCAATTGTTGACTACTACCAATAAATTGACACGTATGTCACATGACATAATCTTAGTAAAATAATGCTAGATGCATGTGAAATTCCACCCAAGGACTATCTAGCCTACCAAAGGACTTCAAGGAGGGGTTACTAACAGATACATAGCCACCACCTTTCCCACCCTACTTCAGCCTCGCTATGACCGAGGGCAATTTTTCCTTTTCTATTATGTAATGTCACCTAATCTTGGGTATTTACGTTATTAGATCGTCGAGGGATCAGGTGTGCGCATAAACATGGCGATCCAAGCTTATTCTGATCAACTACATTATATGCGCCTTAACAAAGTAGATTATCTGACATGATGCACGTATGTTTGTATACCAGGAATTGCCGTAGCAATACCGGATATAACGGCATTTCAGAACGAAGACTACAATACACAAAGGATCGCGCAATTAAGACCTAGCAGAGGATTTAGTTCAGACTTGTTTCCATTTATACATATTTATCATATCCTACAACCAGAGTGTATTCACCCGGCATAGCTATGTGTAAGCGCCAGAGAAAAGTGGTTATCAGCTGAAAATATTATCTTGAAGTCTGTAAGGTAGCCCGAGACCTCGCTGCGCTCATCATCCAAAATAACAAAGGGGGATGATAGATTATCTCATTGTCCGTCCACCCGATGTTAATTCCCGGACTTAATAGATTTTCAACCTCGCGTGATATTGTCCCAAGCACTTATGCTGTGTCGGAGTGAGGAACAGAAGTCGTAGATGGATGGTATGATGCGGGTATAGTGCGTTGATTTGATTTTTCTTATAAATATGTATTACAGAAAGACTCTCTTAAGGAGGTAGGAAACGAGGCCGGCTGTACACATACATTCTTACTCGTAGAAAATAGCACTCCGCAAGACACACTATCGAGTAGTCTTTTTCTCTTGCAGAGGGAGAAAAACGAAATAAACCAGAAAAAAAAATAAACTGTAAGCTACGTACAACACCGAGGATTCGCTGGTCGTCACCGACCCAACTACTAATTCGGCACTCACCGGTTTATCAAGGGGAGAGCGGACGGGATCCCGAGTTTTCCGGTGGTTATGGCCGTACGTGATAGATCCTGTTATTACAAAGACTTAAGTATCCGGAAAGGAACTGACTAGCGGTTGACTGAGCAGTATATTCTTTATTTATGAAGCTTTTAAAAAGTCTTTGGGAGTGTTATCGTGTCCGTAGTCAGGCCTCCAAAGTGCGGTTTGCAAAGTACTCACATCCGTTTTAATGCTTGGAGGAAGAGCGTGTTCTCGTCCTGGTATATGGGGTTCGGATAAGTGACATTAGGGTATCATTCTTCTTACATACATTTCGTAGAAATTCACTTATCAATGAGCATCTAAGTTGGCCTGGGAACTAGGAAAGCAAAGAATAACACTACCGGCACACGTATTGATACAGTCTTCCTAGTGTTTCACCTACCCCAACAAAAAAACTTCAAACATTTCTCCTCATAGTTTATTAAGATATCTTCCTATACTATCTATGGAAGTGAGCGTAATAATCCTACATCCTTAACAGCGTACCGTCATCCAACTCTTCAAGTCTAACCTTCGTGAGACGCGCCAGTTCCTTCTGCTCCCGTAAAGTATTAGTGTACGCAAAATGAGCCTTAGTTCTACTGTCAAGACCATGAAATAGAACCGCTAGCACACTGCTCTTCCAAATCTTCGTTGTCGATCTCTCAGACTGATATATTGTGGCAACAAGGAACACCGCGGCACCAACAACAACAATAATCGGAACGACCGCAAAACCCCAGCGGACATAAACATACGACTCCATGTAGATGGCGCGTCCGGCAACCGGCACAGCGCCCGCGAAGCTACGAAATGCCACTGTCATCGAGGTTGCCAGGTCGTCAACCAGCAAATCAAGACCGTTGGCATATTCGTAGTAGTTCCAATAAAATGCCGTTACGATGTCCGAGTCAAAGAATGTCTCACCGCTGGATATACCGACCGTGAGGTTCACGACCACAGAGTTGTCCGTGATGGTTCGGTTGTATGACGAGGCGGTGCGACTCGCAGACCCGTTGGCAAACAGGGATGAGAACCACCCGCGCATGCTCAGCATAGCCTCGATGCTGAGCAGGTACTCTGTCCCATCTCCTCCAACGACATATACGCCATGGTCACGGCCGTCTTCAAGGTTGGAGTTATCGAGAACAGTACGGTTGATCTGAGTGTCGACGATCTTCTCGGCCATGATGCCATTCACGACAGTGCTCTCCAGCGTCTGAAGACACGCCGATATCGTGCACTGTCGCGACCAGGGTTTGATTTCTCCAGCCTTTCCGTCGTACGACTCCGTCCCTATAAAGATGATACGCAAGATCGATGAGTGCGGCTGGTCGCCCTTAGCCGACGGTATCTGGGACGTCAAGCTGAAGACTTCGGTGCCGTCATTCAATCTTGCACCCTGA
Organism: Nemania bipapillata; assembly: GCA_029590615.1. Classification (NCBI taxonomy): domain Eukaryota; kingdom Fungi; phylum Ascomycota; class Sordariomycetes; order Xylariales; family Xylariaceae; genus Nemania; species Nemania bipapillata. Next base: position 5,421 of record JAPESX010000547.1, on the reverse strand, counting down.
GGCACTTGCCATCCGCAATTGTCCGACGTAGCCCCGGGGGCGCAGAATTGCTGTATAAATGGAGTCAAGTCGACACACTCAGCGCATACCCCGAGCGTGTCAAAGTGATCCCAAGTGCAATTCCCGCTTTGGCATTCGAATGCGAGCGCTGCGCCAGGTCGACCATTCTCGGCGAAGAGGCCATTGTAGACGGACGACTTCAAAGGTAGTATAGGCACGAAACCAGCTATATTGCTAATTAACCCTAAACGTATGGCTGAGAGTATAAGTTAATGAGACGACTAACTCGGGGATGTATTTCCTGGGAGTGCTCCGGTATAATTGAGTGCTCGTGACACAGTCGCTCCCTGGTCGAACCCTACCTCTCTTGTCTGGTATTTGACAACTTGTTGTGCGAAGGGTCCTAGCAAGAGGGCAATAATGGAGATAGTTGCTCCAAAAGAACCAAGGAGACTAAGTCGCTCATTCGTTAATAAACTAGGCTCGCAGGATGGGCTAGTGCTTGGGGAGTTTTACCCTCCACGAAGTGTGATCAATAACTTAATAGCCCCCCAAGTCCCACGGCTTGCTTCGTCGATTGCCTCCATGTTGGAGAGCCTGGTCTTAGATTCGTTAACCCTAATCCACTTAAGCTGACTCATGCTGCCCTGGAGTGACAGGTTCATCGTAGCGGTGGTTACAGCGGCTAATAAGGCGATAAGCGCGTTAAGCGTGATATAATACGGCCATTCGGGGAGGGCATGTCCGTTGAACTTTGCCAAGACACCCNAATATCGATCCAACTGCTCCCAGGGCAATCGTAACGGTGACAATCTCAGGGACCCAGTTTCCATCAGTGCCAAACAAGCGGCTCTTCTTCTCTGAACTCGACGCCGATGGCAAGAAAGGTTTTCCCGAGGAAATGTTGGTTGATACCGAGCTTCCGCTCCATTCTCGTTGGTGTGAGGGGACATATGCGGTGGCGTTAGGTAACGGAGAATACGACGCTGGTCCCTGGAAACCGGACCCTTTCTGCGGCCTCGATTCCTCACCGTAAGCTATAGAGATAGATTGACCGTCTGGGGAAATCACATGTCCGTGAGCGTTGGAGAAGAAATAATCCTCATTGTTGCGCGTGTACGCCATCGCTAGAGAGTTGACGTGTTTTTCTTTCTGCATTTCCAAGTTGTAAAAGTCATTGAGGACAATGTCCGATAAAACGTGGCCTACCGCTCTTAATGATCGAATTCCGAGGGCCTTGGGGCTCTTCGCTATAGATAGCCAGACTGTTGGTAAGCTAGAGGAGGGTATACATACTACCAATCGCGGTCCTCCGATCTTGCTTGGCGTCATCGAAGGGTGCGAGACTACTGCATCTCAAGCCAATAGCCCCATCTCAACTGTTTTTTATTGGAGTTAAATTTAGAGTATCACCTCGGTTGCCTCGCATGATCACCTCGGTAGGTATTTCAATCACCTTGATCGCGACCAATTGTCGATTCAATAGGTGTCCAAATGAGGCTCCTTTGCCGGATGTCACCGGAACCATGGTATCGCATTGGGCGGCGGTTCATGCCGCGACTAGGCTCCCCCGACTCATCTCTCTCCGAGTGTCACCCCCCGTTGTTAAAAAACCGGATTTTACCTTATCAGGCTCATAGAATGAACAACTTTAGCCCTGCCTGTCTTACTCAGACGTGCACTCCATCTCGTTGTCGAAAAGAGCTTAGTAGTTCAGCCCTGTTGTGGATCGACACCCGTGGCAAAATGAGACCGGGTCGCGGGGTAGTACATTATACCCCGATGAGGCGTTCTATACGTGGAATAAACCTCTCACTATATGATGTGAGAGGTCGCATAGATGAACGATAAGTAGCTTTTAGATAGTATACATCCGAAAAAAATGTACACGTGTAAAAGATAGGGAGTCCCAATAGGAAGTTCACTTATATGGTGAGCTACGCAGTCTATTTTTGCCCCTCCTTGTCAGCATTCAAGGACTATGCTATATCTACCTTGATACGTATGGCTTACTTGATTCGTCAACGAAATCTGAAACAACATCACATTATTTTATGTATAAGCTTAAATAACTTAAGGGTACCTATCATAACCTAAAGACGGGTAATGACAGAGATATAAGCGCTACCAGCGGCAAGCAGATTAGCTTGACACCCAACTACTTTGCCCTTCTTATTAGGGGATGGTCTTGATTGGTGCATCACTATTATTACTTTAGCCGTCGCACTCACGAGGCCAGTATGGACAAGCATATATATATCACCTAAAACTCACTGCTTACACTATCCCTAAAGAAATAAATCTTGATGATTGGGACTAAACTATACCTATTAGTGTAAGGTTGAAGGTTTTAATAGTCCTACCCTACCCCTCGACTCGTTACGGCATACCGAGGTTGCATGTCTACAATTGCTTATAGGCGAAAAGTAGACGTCAAGATCTAAAGCAAACATGCTCTCGTAATGGTTAACATCATAATCATAGTCTCTGATTAGTGAGGCTTAGATCACATGTGCGTGAAGTGAAGCAAGAGGATTCCATAAATAGGAACATGACACTAGATATTTAGGACTTCATATTGTCATATGTAAAGTTCTTAACTCAGGTTTTATGAAGATGTCCTAATATAACTAAGCCAAGCCATTCGATGCACCTACTCTACAAGGAAGACCAAGCACCGTAGTCTGACATTGGAAGCCACCTAATCTAGAGCCTCAACCAACCAGCTTATCAGCCTTGTAAGATGTCTCACTTAGCTAAAAGGACATGTAGCTAGTCACAGAGGAGCGTCTGGAATGAAATAGACGATTGGCCAAGTTGCGTAAAGGGCAAATTTCCCTGAACGCAGGCTAGAAGTGCCGTCGAAGCTCGAGTATCGGCGGTTGCGGAACAAGAAGTATCCAAACGTAATAAAGCCATAGGTAAGTTTATTATATCAATACTAGAAAAATCCTAGGTACTCGTTACTATTCAAAACTGTTTTTGTAATTAATGCCTAGATCTCAAATAGTACAACAAATTTCACGCTGGATTCCTTCCCCTACCTGCTTCAATCCATCTATGTGCCTAAATATCAGCTATACGAACATTAATAGAAAATCGTCTGAATAAGGTACTGTAGCCCCATGATTTATAGAAGAACATCTCATTGCGAAACAATAGTTCTTTCCTATAGCGTCAAACCCATTATTGTTATTGCGGATACTGCTATATTCATATCTTTGCGCGAGGATTCGCACTTAGGTTCATACTACCTCATCTGGGTCTAACACACGACATTAAACTTGCCACAGGAGATTGCATGGGACTAGATCTAGTAGATTTTATATCGTGTCTCTAGTATCAATAATATTGAAGCAAGCCGTTTAGATATATGAGAAAAACGAATTCTAAGTGAAACTAGGCAAGAAATCCCTGAAAATGTACTTCTTGATACGACCGACATATAGTAAAACACACAAACACTTAGGATTAGTATGATTTACTTGAGGCTTGGGGTATTAAACTATGACAATTGACACTTTTCTAAGCTACTCGTACAGGATGCTATTGTTTAAGATAGATGTGGTCTAGTTGCTATTGAGTGCGCTGACAGCAGACAAATATTATTTATGTGAGTATCAATTCATATCTAACTCAAATCGCAATAAGTGCCGTCTTATATTAGAGATTGTCAGCAATACGTATATTGATATTAGGGCGAGCCCATAGAGTGTTTCATCGTATTTTGTTCCCCGCACCTCTCTCCTTCTAATTCTGCATATTACTTTTCACGTTTTTGACAGATCCTATCACCGACGTACGCATACTTGTAAATTGTAGACATTCCCATCCCAAATTTTTATCGATTTCTTCAATAATTGGGAAATACTAGAGCAGTAACTCAATGCTATCAATCAACTCTCCACAGACCTACAACAACCGGAACAAATCAAAAGCGCTAGTGTCCTATTGACTCCTCCAAAATGCAGGCGAAGACAAAGCATTGACATTTCTTTGATTACAAGTAGTACTACAGTACAGTACCTTTCCCTTGGTGAGAGAAAGCTCCCGCAGAATGTAATTGGGCTACAGCGCAGCTAGTGTCGAAACTTCACGTAATCGTCTACGTCAAGACGATTTAAGACAGATTTAGTTGCAGATCTACAGGGGAATGATGCACTGAAGCTCCGCTCAGAAAGCTTGTTTTTCTTGACAGGTGGAGAACGACAGCACGGAGATATACCAATGCGAAGGTGAATCAACATTTGATGCAGTCACATAGAACGAGCGGGATTGGCTGTACCGCATTTCATACGTCGTCATGTCGTCATAGAACGCGTCTTCAAAGCAGCAAACGCTGTCTTAATATAATTCAATTCCTCCCACCACTGGATTTACATTATCTTCTCAGCCGGTAGTCTGATATACACATGTACAACCTAGTCGGGTAATACAACCGTTGCAACAGTCACGATGCCGCTTGCTCGCCATGTTAGTATTTATATGATTGTATTAGCTTCCTCCTTCTAATCAGTTGATAGATTGACCCAGAGGAGCTCGTAGAGCGTCTTCATGACGCCCATCTAACCGAAGGAGGTAAACACCTTCGAAAATTAACAACCACATCGCATCTCACTCCGTATGGGACCAAGTACGCCAGCGAGGTGACTGTGCCAAAATACCGGATACCTGAGCAGGGCGCACCGGCCGACACTGTCTACCAGCTCATCCGAGATGAGCTTGACTTAGATGGCAGACCAAACCTCAATCTTGCCAGGTAGATACACAGCTGCAGCGACTGAGTGTGCAAAGCTCTTCTGACCTTTTCTAGTTTCGTCGGCACCTATATGGAGCCAAATGCGACACAGCTCATGACCGAAAATTGTGAGTATTAGCAACATTTATTTAATTCTTGTATGTCATCGATTAACTCAAAATGTCGAAGTATCCAAGAACTTCGCAGATAACGACGAATACCCAGCAATGATGGCCATTCATGAGCGTTGTATCAGCATCATCGCTCAACTCTGGGGAGTCAACAAGGGTGAGAAGGCAGTAGGAACCGCCACGACCGGGTCATCAGAGGCCATCCATCTTGGCGGCTTGGCGATGAAACGTCGATGGCAGGAGCATCGCCAAGCAAAAGGCCTCGATACGTCGCGTCCCAACATCATAATGGGCGCCAACGCGCAAGTGGCGCTCGAGAAGTTCGCGCGCTACTTCGAGGTAGAGGCGCGCATCCTGCCCGTGTCGAAAGCGAGCAACTACAGACTAGACCCCGAACTTGTCAAGAAGAACATCGACGAGAACACCATTGGCATTTTCGTGATCATGGGCAGCACTTACACTGGCCACTACGAGCCGGTGGAGGAAATTTCCAAGATCCTCGACGACTACCAGGAGCAGACGGGCGTCGACATTCCGATCCACGTCGACGCC